>LPNX010565289.1:868615-1018378 GCA_001517045.1 Pseudotsuga menziesii | reverse complement strand
GTTAGAATGTTGGTTGAGTTAAGTAGTTTTTAAGTCTCACTTGAATTAGGTGACAGATTGTGTGCTTGTGAGGTTATGAACCTAGAAGAGAAGTGCCAGGGCGACTTCCTAAATATCAATAATACTTGAAAGAAAAATTTTACCATGCAAAATTATCTGAATAAACAATGCTGAATTTTTTTTTTTTAAATTCTGTAAAGGGGGACAAAAGTGCAGGTAGAACAGATGGCTGTGCAGGTGCAGAAAATATGGCAGCAAAGGGGTTGGGTTCAAAAGCAGGAACAAGTGCAAAAGTCAGATCGGATCGGCGGTCGGACCGCGGGTTTGAAGGAAACATGCACGAACAGATCGTGGGTTTTTGAAGAACACAAGCGGGCGGACCGCGGGTTTAGAGGAAACAGGCAAAACAGGTCGCGGGTTTCTGGATAAAAGACGCGGGCGGACCGCGGGTTTGGAAGAAATAGGTGCACTTAGGTCGCGAGTTTCTGGAGAACAGACATGGGCGGACCGTGGGTTTGGAAAAAACAGGCATGCTCAGGTCACGGGTTAAAGCTGGAAAGGCACGGTCAGGTCGCAGCTAAGGGCTGGAAAGACGTGGTCGGAACGTGACTGTGAAACAAAAAACGGCGGTTTATGGCGGCCGAAAACGACATCCGAAAGGACAAAATGGGAAATAAAATAAATTAAAAAACCAGCGTAGTCGCCAAAACTATTGCTAGGGTTTTACCCCTAGCTTGTGCGAATGAGCACCTACTAAGGACAATGGATTCCTTAGTAGCAGTTCAATAATATGTGAAATAAACGATGCTAAACAGTAATAAAAATTAATCTAAACATGTTATTGAAGCAAAACAGCAAAAAGTAAAGAATGATTTTTTATTGATTTGACCTCCAATGTGAAGGTTGGTGAAGCCCGGTGCGCTGATCCGAGAGGTTGCTTCGAGCTCCAGCTGCTCCTTCTCTTTCTCCAATGGTGGAAATGGGCCAAAAGGGGCTCTCACGGTGAAAGTAGCTCAATGGTGAGCTAGGGTTTCAAGAGCAATTTTGGCAGAGGCAGGATACTTGTGATTGTGGATATGAAATAAGGGGTCTCCATCACTTATTTATAGTGGTGGAGTGCCGGTTTAGGGTTAGGGTTTCAGCTGTTTAGGGTTTTTTCCTCCTTTTCCTCATTATTTTATATTTTTTCTTCCTTTTTGGATATTTTTGCTTTTTTGGAGGAATTTTGGATAATTTTTGGAGGAAAAGAGGGTTTTATGGCCTTTTGGAGGCTTTTTAGATGGTTTTATGGGTTTTTGATGGAAATATGGTAGGAAAATGGACAAATGAGCCATGTAGTGGGGTAGATGAGGTAGTGAACCCTTTTTGGGTGTTAACACAAATATACAACCTTCTCGCGAATGCATAAATTTCTGTTTTCCCTCAGAAATCTCTTTCCTGAAATCGTGCAGTTCTTGTCATTCCTTAAGGGATAATCTTCAACTCATCCCTGGAAACGACCCCAGTTTGTTAGCACTGGAATTAAGCCAAAGGTTGAGGAAGTCCCTCTCCCAGGTATCAACAGAACTAGCGTTCTTCTCTTCTGAGAGGGATCTCTCACCAAATATTAACAATGCCAGATATGTGCAAGTGAAAATATAAATTGTTTGTGAAATTGGTTGAAACAAGACATAGAAACATTGGGAGATGGAGTCAAGAAGTGTAACAGAACCTATGCATATGATTTCAACACAGAGGCAAGATAACCATTCAATCATAGTCAAATTATAATTTGTCTGGTGGAAAAGAAGAACATGAATAGACCATCAACAAAGAGCATTGGAGAATGAATTTTGTATTAACTTTAGAAGAAAGCTTTGGTGAATATCTGAAACAACATACAGAGCATAGCATGTATGAATTCCAAACTGTTATACACTTATTTCAGACATGAAAGAAAACATAGTGGGAGAGATAAACTGGAAAAAATGTTCACATGAGAAAGGAAGCAACAGACTGTAATACAAACAACACATGAATCATTGTGTAAAATGTCGACCTTAGCTCTGCAAATTTATTAAAATGTTCTTGAAACCATACACTGCAAAATTACATCAATTCCAACCCTTTCTCTCTCTTTAGGAGATATATTTATACCACTTTGGACTTTCCCAATCCAAGGTTCGGAAATCAAAACTTGTTACAATTGAAAAACAACTTCCAACAAACTCTTAGGTGACACATCGGCCACGATTTACATAAAAATTGAAAAATGAAATATGGATTGCAGGAGAAAATATGCACGAGAGTATTCTACGCTTCCATCTGGTGAGTGACAGTTATACAGAGTTCTGGGATAGGTGACCATTGGAAAGGGTGTGTACACAGAGAAAACTTCCCACGTACTATCATTGCCACTTCTATGGATGCATTTTGAGTTTGGATGACCCGTATTGCTGAATGGATCTCCATAGGTCAGGACCAGGTAGAGTCGCAACTTCCATGTCAAATTCTTACACTTTGAGCTCCATCGTTTCTGGGTATGAAGTCTCATGGAATTCGGCACAGGTGGCTTTAAAATCAAACGAGAATTAAAATTCACTGGCCAGCTTATCAAAATGATCTTTCCTGATAATGATTGTTACATGTCTCCAAACTTGTTGTTGTCTAATCAGAAATGAACCAGATGCTCCCAATACTCCTTTCAGGAGAATAAAGGACCCTTCTCTTCCCAGAAGAAAGGGATCCCTCTGCCTTCCAGCGTTTTGAATAGCCTAATAGCCTCCTTGAATTTGTTCTCAATAACCTCTATTTTGTCTTAGGAAAGAAACGACATTTTCCCCTGTTGCGACAGGTCTTTTCTACACTTCCCCTAATATTGTCAAGACCTTTTTCTTGGCCTCTATCATAGCGTTTTCCTGGTCTTCAATGAAATCTATATAAGGTCGAAACTTGTTAGCCTCTATAATGATCTGATCCCAGATCAAATGTCTAGCGCCTTGCAAGGCAAATTTACAGACCACCTGTTGGCTTAACTTGGCATTTTGTTCAATCATCCCTTGGAATTTCTCTTCCATATTTTCCTTTTCTTGTCTCTTCTCACCTTTTTCCTTTTCTAGTTCCTCAATCTGCTGCTTTAACTTAACAAGCTCTGTATCTTTCAGGCCTATCTGGGACATTGCTCTAGAAAGAGAAATGGTGTCTATTTCTCTAGCTACACCTACGGACTGAATTGCACTCTCAGCGCTCCTTCCTTGAAGCTCCCTTTATTTTATTGCTAATATGTCTTTTAATTCCTCTTCACTTTTATTCAAAAGCTGGATGTCTACTCCCCACTGCCTTTCCTTTTCTTCGAGCTTTAGCAGCTTTTCTTTACAGTCGGTAAGCTGAGTGTTCAATGTCTCTTTCTCTCTTTCGAAATCAGCCAATTCTTCTTTCTGGGTGAGCTGGGTAGTAGGGATTTTCAACTTCATTTTTATTGTCTGGATCTCTTTGTCCTTATCATTGAGCAATTTCTGAGCCAAAACTCCCTTATGTGCTAGTCCCTCTATTTTTATTGCTTCATTTTTCAAATTGTTGATTTGGGCCTTGAGGGCTTTGTTCTCCACTCTTACCTTTCTCAAAATATTCAAAGTCTTTGTTTTACTTTCCTCTAGCTTGGACATCTATATGGTGGCCTTAAGCATTCTAGAATTAAATATATCCCCAGTTTATTTGTTGAGGTGTATTATGTCAGTAGTGGGAACCTTTGAGAGGTTCACATTAACCGCTGACACCTTATTTCCCATTTCCAAGGATAAGCTAAGGGTGTCAGTGGCATGATCCATTACAATATTTAATGCCACATTTGGGTAAGGAAACAGCATTGCCTTGCTATATAGCTTTGCTATCTCTTTTATAGTTTTATCTACCATTTCCCGGTAAGAGCCTAGCCAGTCTTCTTTGGATGCATTCTTGTTTGGAGTCTTCCCATCAAGTACATATTCTTGGATTTGTAATTTGGCTGCCTCGTGTTTGTTATATTTTTAACATTAACCTAGCATAACATTAGGATCTTTAACTAAGAGAACAACAAGCATAATAATCAAACATAGGAGACAATGGACACAGTCTTTTTCCTTGGGGAAACCATAAATGGAGAAAACCCCACAAGTTCCTCATAGATAGAATCAGCACCAAAGTAAAACCCAAAACAGTAAGTGATCTCCCGATAGAAATAACCTTCTTTCTATCTAGCCCCAGTGTCTTCTCCTTCCTCAACTATGCACTACACTTGAGTTTGTGTGAGATGTTGTCATAAATAGAGAGTCCAACTCTCTATTTATACTAATCCTAACATGACTAAAACCCTACTAGGTCCGACCTCTCTAGGAGAGTCTAATAACCCTATTTCCCTGAAACTGCAAGGACTTTAACCCTTAGAAAATAGGAGGGTTACCCACAATGAATTGACATGACTTGTTTACAATATAGATCCTCTCGATAGGAGCATCGGGGTATGACATGACACAAGTACATTCCAGAATAAACATCGAGTTAAAATAGATAAGAAATACAAGTGAATACATTCTAAAGTTACAATTACATCAACACTCCCTCTTAACTAGGAAGGTATTCTCCCGACACAATTTTCATCACTAGTCTTCTTCTCTTGATCATCTCATCATATGTATCTTCAAGTCATCTTCATATTTCGATCTTGATCATCACTCGATCTGGATCATCACTCGATCTAGATCATCATCATTGGATCTGGATCATCATGATTGGATCTGGATCATCACTAGATTTGGATCATCACTGGATCTGGATCATCACTGGACATCATCACTGGATCTGGATCATCACTCGATCTAGATCATCACTCGTCATCATCACTGGATCTGGATCATCACTGTTGGATCATCATCACTAGATCATCACGGGTGCTATCTCATGATTCTTCTCATCACAAGAAGTTATACAGAGCCAACCCTTTTTCATGCTAGTTGTAGCCCTAGCCTCCATGTAGGTCCTTCTTCAGCGTTTATATCTGACGCCAAGTCATAATGGCCCATCCAACACTTACATCTAACCTACTCATCAGAAAGGCACGCCTAGAACTGACATCTAATCATGTAGGAACCAATCCTATAATCACATAAAAAAGGCCCAACACTCACATTTAGCCATGCGGGAACAAATCCTGCAACCATGCTAAAAAGGCTCTACTCTTTCATCCATGCGGGAACACATCCTGCAACCATGATGAAAGAGCTCTGCACTTACATCCACCCATGCGGGAACACATCCTGCAACCATTGTGGAAGGGATTTACACTTACATCCACCCATGCATTAACACATCCTGCAACACTGATGGAAGGGCTCTGCACTTACATTCACCCATGCGAGAACATAGATTCCTACAACCATGATGAAATGGATGTGCACTTGCATCCACCCATGCGGGAACACATCCTGCAACCATGATGGAAAGGATCTCAACCCAAGGTTGAGGGTTCTTGGTACCTCACCAAGTAGCTCCATTCCAAGAATGGCAACAACACTTATATCTTATCAAGTGGGAACACATCCCTCAATCAGATCAGAATGGCCATGCGCTCACATATGATCATGTAGGAACACATCCTACTGTCATATCATAATGGACCTCAGTCCTAGACCAAGTATTCCTGGTACCTCACCAAGCAGCTCCATTCCAAGAATGGCAATAGCCCTTATATCTGATCATGTAGTAACCAATCCTACAGTCATATCAGAATGGCCCTCAGTCCTAGACCAACTATTCCTGGTACCTCACCAGGTAGCTCCATTCCAAGAATGGAAATAGCCCTTATATCTGATCATGTAGGAACCAATCCTATAGTCATATCATAATGGATCAACACTCATATCTGACATGGAAGGAACCAATCCTCTCACCATGACAAAATGGCTCATCCCTTACATCTGACCTACTCGTCAGAATGGATTACGGATTCAACACTCATATATGACATGGAAGGAACCAATCCTCTCTCCATGACAGAATGGCTCATCCCTTACATCTGACCATGGAAGGAACAAATCCTCTCACCATGTCAGAATGGCTATGGGTCTCATCATTTTCCCTTGGAGGAAACCTCGATCTGGAGAACACCAAGCTTCTCCCTGAAGTACTCAAACTTCACCCTAGACAATGGCTTCGTCAACACATCAGCTATATATTCCTCCATCGCAACATACTAGAGCTTTATTGCTCCCCTCTGCACCATATCCTTGATATAGTGATACTTGGTCTCGATATGCTTTGACTTGTCATGGAACACCGGATTCTCTGACAACTTCACGCAACTTTAGTTGTCACAATGTATACAAGTAGCATCCAACTAGAGATCAAATAAATTAGACAGTAGCTTCCGAAGCCATACTGCCTCACAACTAGCTGAACAAGCTGCGACATACTCTACTTTAGCTGTACTGAGTGCCACATAGGATTTCTTCCTGCTAAACCAAGAGATCACACCGGATCCCATACTGAAGCAACACCTTAAAGTGGTATTCCTATCAATGGCACTGCCTGCCCAATCTGAAACAACATAACCCTCCAGGTTAATCTTTTGATTTGACTCATACTTGAACCCATAATCAACTGTACCCCTCAGGTACCTCATACTATGCTTTGTATCAATCAAGTGAACATGCCTTGGATCTGTTAGGAACTGGCTCAAGGTGTTCATGATTAACCCAAAAAATCCCTCACTAAGCTCTCTATGACCTACACCACCCAAGGACACCACTTCACGACCCTCCATTAGACCCCCACACCCTCAAAATAGCCTAAGGATGAAGAAAAGGACTTAAAAACCCCAAAAAGGAGCCCAAAATACTCTCCTAGGAGCTAAATCCCCCCAAAAGGGGCTAAAACCTGGACCAAGGGCTTAAAACCCTAAAACCCCAAAAATGCTATAAAAGGAGGGTGGGGGGTGACTCTCAAAACACTTCTCCCTTGCCTACTTTTATGCTTCCCATGGATTCCTTGAGACACCTTCTCCTCTCAAGCTACCCACACTCCCTCTCCTCCATCTCTATTGAGCCATAGCTCCCCCATCCAAGATAGGTGCTTCCACAAGCTTGGGCACGGTGGCCCATTTCCACCAAAGAAGGTATAGCTTGTCATTCTTGTTTTGTTCATTTGCTTTCTTTGCTTTCTAACCCATGATTTCATTTGTAGGTTTATTTCTTAACATTTTTTTGCAGGTATTTCGGTTTATTATTGCTTAGAATTTGTTTGCAGGTCTTTGGAAGCGAAACCCTAACCTTTGTGTGCAGAGGGGTTCACCTTCATTTTGCCATTCTCTTATTTCTGTTCTTAGTTTAGTTTCTGTCCATTTACATTACATTTTTATTTTCAGCCTTTATCCATGCAGGAACCTACCCTTGTATCCTATAGATAGAAGGGAGCCATTCCTTCCACTGTAGCAAGGAGAAATCCTAGCTACAGAACTGGCGACCATACTAGGTCGATCCCACAGGATCCTTGGGCCAAATTTTTAAAATTTCAAGTTTTTCAAGTTTTACCCTAGTTTTTCAAATTTCATGTTAAATTCACTTTAAATCTAGTTTATTTTCCGTTATCAGTATTGTAGAAGCCTCTGCTAGGAAAATCCGAGTCAGTTTGGCCACAGTACATGTCATTGTCGGTTGGATCTGAGTCTGGATCTCAAAAAACCCAAAATCTGGGGTAGGTCACGCTTATCGGGCCTGAAAGTGAGGTGAGGGCACACTTAATGGCCAAACATGCATGGCCAAGATGCACTTAATCCACCGATAAGTGCGACTTCACTTAGAAACACAGACCGTGACTGTCTGTGAATTTTGTGCGACCCCCTTGCCTATTTCTAAAAAAATCTTGCAGCCCCTTCACCAGATTTGATTAGAAATGTGCGGCCTATCAAATAGAACTTCAATTTTAGTTTAATAGAGGTTAAATTTCAGTTTTATAGGGACTGTTAGTGTGGCTCAGCCGCCTCTGTCCAGCACTACAAGTCAATTTTAGTTTCTATTTCTGTTTTCTGCAATTTCTTTTACAAACAATGTGTAAATTCCACCTAAATGTTAATGGCTTAATCAAATGAATGTAGCTTAACTAAAATCAACCTAAAACTAAATTTATTTCTTACCCTTCCTCCTATACCTAGTCATCACCCTCCAGGGTATTCTGAGATACGACGAAGGGCAATCTCGTATAGATCTAGGAACTCCACTAATATTGTTCCAATCCATTAAAACTGGATGACCTGGAAGGTATAGGGGGTAGAGAAGGAGGGCTTCTCATGGCACTAAGCATCCTCCCTATTGACCAACCTTGCATCCAGGAGGTGACCTGTGGATCTACGGATTGGCTTAGTCCCATTGTGTTTAGATCCCAACACCTTCTCTTGGTTGAAGAGGAATATCAGTGTGAGGTAGTCATCTAGTTAGGCCATCAAACATTCAGGGTTAATAATTGTATTTGTTCACAATTTATGATTATTCAATGCTTGCATACGCAACCACAATATGATGAATTCATAAACCATTTTGTAGCAGCCAAATACTAGAAAAACAAACAAACAAATACACCATACCAAGTAATTAACCCAACTCAGTTCACGATGTTGAGTGAGCCTTAAAATTTACCAATTTACACTAAGTACAACCAATTTGCGGTGTTTGAGGACATAAGTCCCTAAATGATTCAAATGTGGGAAGTAATTGGGCTATGCTGAGAAAATCATTATGAGGAGTACCATAGGAACCCCAAAGTAGCTGGCCGCTGAGAGGAATTGCCAAGTGAAATGGGCAACGACCCCTTCCGATTGAGTAGAAACACCTGTGAGGAACAAGCCAAGTGCTATCTTTTGGTAGTCTTGGTGGTCGAGTGACCACCTATAGCCAATAGGAAGCCACTGAAACCAGGGTCCAAACATCATTCCCACTAGTTTCATACATAAAATCGAACACAATCAATCCTCCACGCTCTTCCTCACACCTAAGAGGTGAACCACCACCATTTGGAACACTCAATCAACACTATCAAAACCATTCTTAGCAATCTCCCACACCATCAGAAGGCTGCACAACCTCTGATTCTGATTCAGACCCATATCAGTATGAACCAGACCTCCACACCGCACCATCAAGCCCCATGGCTGGTGGAAATCCAGATCCATTTTTCAGCTTAACCTTAGCAAGTGGAGCCATGTCCACATCACAACCTACAAGAACATTCATGCATACTGTCATTAGTCAGCTGCAACCAACCATAATGAACAACCAATCTAGCCCACTGGCAACACATGGGGCCCGTGGCCCCTCCACATACACTGCCCCTCCTGCCACACAGGGGGGCAGTGGACCCTCCACTTACATTGCCCCTACTATCATGCATGGGGGACATGTCCCTTCCACCCACACTATCCCTCCCACAACACTTGGGGGCATTGGCCCATTCGTAATGGTGCCACCGTAAGTACCCCCAGCTGGGAAGATGCATTGTGCACCTACAAACCCCACCACCATCACAGCCCCATCCCACATCAACCTGGGGTCAAATATACCATTCATGGCTTGTCTTAACTTGCCTAATTTGGATAGGTTAACCAATGACCCCATCCACCACCAAGATTTCTGGCCACCCATGCCAACTAAGCTGCCATAAGATATCCCCAAGTTTGAAGGCAAAACAGGGGAATGTCCCCAAAACCACATAATGACATTTCATCTATGGTGCTTGTCAAACAACATTGTTGATGATTCCATCAAACTGAGGCTATTCGAACGCACCCTCACAAGTGCTATGACCAAATGGTACATTGAGCTACCATAGGCCAAATACCTAGACTTCAACTCCCCGGCCTTCATGTTCCTATAGTATTTCCAACTCCTTGTTAGATATGACAAGGGGGTGGAGATCAAAGCACTGCCACTCATATAACTGACCATATCCATGAGTGGCAGCGACGCCGTAGACTATGTAAAATCCAACTTGATGATAGGATCTTCTTGGATTGATTCCTTAAGACCTTGCTCCCTCCCATAGCAAAGGACGTTGCATCCGAACGTCCCCAATCTGAAGAAGAGGCCATACTAAAGGCCCAACAATTTGATCTTATCTATGCTCAGTTTGGATATCTGTATACCATCATTCCAGATGCTCCCTGTCTGAGTACCTCCTACCGCGATGCACCGGGGGAATCCCATGCTGTAGATGGCATCATAGGATCAGTCTCCCAAGAGCCACAATACTAACTGACCCCACCTACAGTTCCATCACAACCAAGCTTCGGACTACACAAAAATGATGTCCCAGTATGGAGCAACAAATTCCTATGCACAACCTACACAACCACAGCAGACTTAGGCCATGGCTTGGTCAACACAATAGTATGTGGGGAAAATTCCCACATTTGTGGTACCACAACCCCCACAAATCTACTATGCACTGCCAATGCAACCAGTTCAAGTCCACGCCCCCGCTCCACCCGCCCCATTGGGACAAGTGTTCGCAAAAAAAACTGTCCCAACCAACCTTCCCCCAACAATCAACAAGGGCAAGCTAGGAATAACCGGTCCCGCAACCAAGGCAATAACCAACCACAGGGAGGCGGTCAACAACCAAACCCTCCCAACAATGCTGCGACAAACCGTCCAACCCAAAACCCTGCATGACAAAATGCACCAAGATGCAATGCCCCATTGCACACAAACCAACCATGCACACTCTGTGATGTTTATGGGAACTACACATTCGAGTGTCCCCTCATGGCTCGTGTGAAGTAGGCTATTCAAAATGAGGCCCAACAGGCCGCCAATGCTGCAAATCATGCCCAATCCAACCCAACACCCCAAGGACCTCATCCTATGGTGCTTCAAAATCCACTCCATGTCCAAGGGTTGATGGCAACTACACCTCCTCCCTAACCCAATGACAACGCCTCGGGGGCACCTCCCACAGCCGAAATAGGTGTTCACCACCTGCTAGCTATGACAACTAAAGAGGTCAACTTGCAAACCCGACGAAATTAGTACGGTAACACCACTGAACCCGCTGACAGATCAACGGCATCAACGTCCAAAATGGTCAACCTACCTCTTAAGTTACCCCCATTCCTACACCCGCCCGTACGTAGGATTGCCAATAACGCCACGTCTAGAGCTGTAGTTAGCTATAGCATTATGGATGATTTGGCCCAAACTCCAACTACCATGTCTGCTCTTGAGGTACTTAAAATGTGCCCAACATAGTGGAAATCCTTACTAGCTGCCCTAGGGGTAGTAGACCCCTCCAACAACAAGTTGATCACATTCGACACAGAGATCAGATAACCGTGCATGCCATTGACCATCGCCTTTCAAATCCTGGTGTCCATCCAGAATTTGGTTATGCACCAGTGCATAGTGGTAGAGGGGGAATCCACGTGCGTTATGTCTACCTTGGTTTGGTAGAAACTTGGATCACCGATTCTGCAACCATCCTCTACAACCCTACGGGATTATGATGGACATCCCACTAAAGTCCAAGGAATCCTCCCCTATGTCCCCATTACATTAGCTGGGAAGACAGTGCTGATCATCATAGATGTCGTCAATGCTGAACTGGACTACAACCTTCTCCTCAAGAGAAGTTACATGTACGCCATGCGAGCTGTCACATCAACTGTCTTCCATCTCATGATGTTCCCCCACAAAGGGAAGATTGTGACGATTGATCAGCTCACCTACCATGATCCACAAGGGTTAATGACACCTGCCAATGCTATCCCTACCATCACCACCATTGAGCCACAAGGGGTGACCACACACACTAATATCGTCCCTACAACCAACACTATGGTTGAAAACATACCAGCCTCCCCATTATTGAATGTGGGCCCTGGGTTGTTTGCCGATACTGCCATGAAGGCTCCTTTCTCATTAGTGTCACCACCACCGACAAAAAATGAAACTGCGGACTTGTGCATGGTCTCATCCAGCGCTGTTGCACCCAAACAACAACTGCAGCCACAACTCCAACCACAACCACAACATCGTTTGCAACTGCAACATCACTCATAGTAGCATCATTACACGCAACTGCAACCACAACCGCATCCCCACATGAAACCATCTGGGATTTATTTGGGCTCATACCCAGTCCATGTGATTCCCTTTCGCTTCCCCCCACCTGGTGTCATGAGCAAGCCAATAATGGCCACCTCAAGCCTACCCAAATTTACATTAGGAATTATGGTGTGGTATCTTGATCCACCAGCTCAACCAACAATGCCCCAGGTTATCTTAACCCCAGTGCAATCCATCGCGGTCGAGTCTCACTCTCGACTCGCTCTGCAAAATCCAATAGCTACACCCGCACCAGCTCTGCCCCACTTGGAAAGGGCCAGGGGTAAGAATTCCAAAGCCATGGAAAAACTACGACAAGTCCCACCTTGTGTCATCTGCGAACAACAGGGGCATCCAACTCAAAATTTCCCTGAAATCCCAGTGATCCGTGTGCATCTAGATGCCATGGACACAAATGAAAACATCCCCGTGGTTGAACTCCCAACCACACCCATATTCAAGAACAACGCATTGAGTACAAACCATGCTTGCGCCCTTTGCAGCTTGTATGGACATTACTCCCACCATTGCCAAGACTTGCCCGAATTTTGAATGGCCCTTGCTGACCTCTATCAACATTCCCTTGAGTCTGAGATCACCTTGATTGAAGAAGTTCACCCCCCACCACCTTCTTCAGACACAATGTCCATTTACATGATGTCCAATTCTATAGACCCTCTTGTCTCCACCATCACCGATGGTCCATCAGACCTATCTCTTTCGTTGTTTCTCCAACCACAGCCGCAACCTCAGTTACCAGGGAAACATTGGGGTTCATTCCCAATAAACACGATCCTTTTCCTTTTTCTTTTCCTTTTCCTTTTCCTACCATCCGGGATCATGAGTAAGTCTACCTTGGAAACCCTCAATCTATAGGATTTCAGACTGGGAGATCCTGTGTGGTACCTTGAACCACCTACTCTACATCTGAGGCCCCAGGATGTGTTGACTCATGTCCATCCAATTGAGATGATGTTGCACCTACCTCCAGGTCCATCAATGACTCCTCTTGTCTCAATGCCTACCCCTCTTCTTCCAACAGAGACTGGGGGAAAGGCCACAAAACCACAACCAATACCATTTACATGATCTCTAGCACTAGTTTCCCTTTTACCTCGTCGACTGTGGAAGATCCACATGATCCATCCCAACACCACTTACGTGATGACAGAGAGATCTGTAATATTGCCTCTGGTTTTACCCCATTCCCTTTAAACCATAGTGTGGAACCGGTTCTTCCCATAAAAGACTAGATTCCATCATCCCACCTTGCCATTGACCTTCGTCTCAACAAGGGGGAATACCTCTTCATTGAATCTGATGGAAAACTCTTGGAGAACCACCGCAACGGGCTCTACCTTAAGAGATTTTACACTTAACATCACCAATGAGTCGCTTCATTTTCTTTTCTTGTTTTTCAACATTTTTACCACAAATCAAAACCCCCCCCATTCGGGGGCAGCACCATCATCTGCTAATCCAAAGCCACCTGGAACCAATTTGAGACACCTCTCACACCTCTGGGATCAAACTTATATCTCTTTATGAGACCATTGTCACATGTTTAATAAATTAATTTTGAGACCATTTCCCACAAGTCACCATGATTTACGAAGCCATGACATGACGATGCAAGTGTCTATGGACCTGTACTTGTATCACACTTCTCGACCGCTACCCATGTGAGTTTTCGGGCCACCGCCCATTAAGGGTTACCATTCTTTAGTTTTTTTTGTATTTTTAACACATAGTTGTCTTTTCTATTCACGGCACCTTATGCGGACCTCTGGACCACTGTCCACAAAATGATTTATTTTTCTTGCATGTATTTGGCATATAAGTTCCCCCAGACTTGCACTCACATCGCATGTAGTCAAGTTTGTCCAACACAAGACACACACGGGCTCTCCTGACCTCTGACTAAGAGCCACCTCAGTTTGTGGTGTGTGCCTCTTCCGCATCGACCCGTGAACCTTTTCCACGATCTATCTAGTGCATGTATTGGTATGTTTGAGAGCCTTCTGCTCTGTCAATACTACGCGGATGACCTTTGGACCACTATCCACCGTCTCGACATGGGGTACCACTTGTGCCACCAAAATCGGTTGACCATACTAAAGTTTTGTTTAAGCTCTTTTCTGACTCCTTAAAACAATGAAAAGATAGTCGAGCACAACTACTTCCTTTCCCGCTCACTAAAGTATAGGAAACGGCATCTACATCGTCTCATTTACCTCCTTTTGTGGACCATGTAAACCATCAATTGAAAAGGACCTCCTTGGCACACTCAAGCCGAGACTGTTCCCCTCTGCATACTTTTATGCTTTCTTAGGCAGAGGGGACGAACTTCATGAAAAAGCTCACCATGGCTTGTCCTTAAGATATTTTCTAGCCTTATTATCAAGAAAATATTGTCGAGCAAACTTAGTTTTGTTCATTCTCGTAAAAGTATCTGAATGACCGTCTGGTCAGTATAGGTTTAACCTTTTTCGGCCTGATTGGTCGACTACCAACGGTAAAGAAGTCTCTCATCCCCTCCAAGATGGGAGAGCTCTCCTATGTATACTTTTATCCTTTTTCAGGAACAGGAGACTATCAATGAAAAATATGCCCCACTCGAGTCTTCTTCATGCTTTCAAAATATCTAAAATTGAAAGCACCATCGAGGATTTACCTTCTTGGGCTCACCAAAAATCCATGAGATCGTACCACAATGGTTTCCCTATACACCACGCCACAGAAAATAGTTTGGAAGCATTCCCCCATTGGGTTTCCTTTGTTCAGAGTACTCTGCAATGTGTCTTCCTTGGATCCCATCAATATCAAAAGTGTCCGCCTCCTCCAAGTATTTCCCATCTGCAGTGACATTCCTGGTATTACAGCTATGATCCCATTCCCATGAGTCAATTTCATTTGTTGCCTAGTCCACCCTGTCTTCATACTTTGAACAAAGGAATTTTGAGTCTACCACAATCCCATTTGCCCCTGTTCAATTCTTTCCCTCCCCCCCCATTCTGTGGGTCATTCCACAGATTGTCTCACACCTTTCGGTTATTTCCCTCGCGCTCCTGGTCAAGGAAATATCATTTCCTTGACTAGGGGCAGGTCTCTCTCTATCGATGAAAACACATATATTCCAGAGGATAGACCCAAAGGTCCCTGTATCCTAGTTTCATTAACATCATTGATGAGTTCCTTGGACTACTTGAGAGGAGTCCTTAGTGCCTCTTAGGATGGTTGTTTCTCACGTGCTCGACTTCAACTACGTCATCACACCATTGAGATTCATACAAGGTTTCGTCCGTGTAGTATTTGGTTGAAGACCCTGGATTTCACCTGAATCTATCACATTGATGAGTCTATTCGAGGGACCTAAACAGGTTATGTCCCTTGTGATTTCTGGGTTACATTGGAGACAGTATTCAGAATCCCCAGTAGTGCTTTGATATACCTTTATGATTGATGCAACATACTTGTACCATGGAGACTCTAGTTCTCAATCAGCAATTCCATACAAATATGTACTATTCCAGATCCAACAAACCATCAGTCATGAAGATATAGCATTCCATGAGAATGCCATGAGTCCAATGTACCAGATCAGCATTGTATTTAGCCTCACATGGAGGCAACCATTATTATAACATCAGTTGTATATGATCGGCTCTTGTATTTTAGATCATAGATCAAATTATTCTTTTAACATTGTCACAAGCATGGGGATGCCTGCCTCATCCATATCCATGTCACACATTATTTGTATCGCACCCATTGATGGGAACCATATTAATACAAAAAACCAAAAGTCACCATGCCCCAGCCCCGGAAGCACCACCTCACCATAGCAAATCTTATGATGTCCGTTGGCCATACGATGAGCTCCTACCCTCACACATCAGGAGGCAATCTATTAACCCAAAAAATCCCTCACTAATCTCTCTATGACCTACACCACCCAAGGACACCACTTCACGAACCACCATTAGACCCCCACACCCTCAAGATAGCCTAAGGATGAAGAAAAGGGCTTAAAAACCCCAAAAAGGAGCCTAAAATACTCTCCTAGGAGCTAAAGCCCCCAAAAAGTGGCTAAAACCCTAAAATGAGCTAAAATTAGGGCGAAAAGGGCTAAAATCCCAAAAAAGGGGCTAAATCCTGGACCAAGGATCTAAAACCCTAAAACCCCAAAAAAGCTATAAAAGGAGGGTGGGGGGTCACTCTCAAAATACTTCTCCCTTGCCTACTGTTATGCTGCCTGAGGATGCCTTGAGACACCTTTTACTCTCAAGCCACCCACACTCCCTCTCCTTCATCTCCATTGAGCCATAGCTCCCCCATCCAAGAGAGGTGCTTCCACAAAGTTGGGCATGGTGGCCTGTTTCCACCATAGAAGGTATAGCTTGTCATTCTTGTTTTGTTCATTTGATTTCTTTGCTTGCTCACCCATGATTTCATTTGCAGGTTTATTTCTTAACATTGTTTTGTAGGTATTTCGGTTTATTATTGCTTACAATTTGTTTGTAGGTCTTTGGAAGTGGAACCCTAACCTTTGTGTGCAGAGGGTTCACCTTCATTTCTCCATTCTCTTCTTTCTGTTCTTAGTTTAGTTTCTGTCCATTTAAATTACATTTTTATTTTCAGCAATTTTCCACGCAGGAACCTACCCTTCTGTCCTATAGATAGAAGGGATCCATTCCTACCCCTGTAGCAAGGAGAAATCCCTGCCACATTCACAGCAAATCAAATATCTGGTCTCGTGTCCGTCAGGTACATCAAGGACCCAATCATCTGACAATACATCATAGCATCAACCATCTCTGATGAATCATCACTCAATAGCTTTAGGTTTGATGCCATAGGTGTGGCCATAGCCTTGCAGTCCATCATCCCAAACCTCTTCAGGATCTCTATTGTATATTTCCCTTGTCTCAGGGAAATCCCATATGTATTCTGCCACACCTCCATGCCTAGAAAATAATGCATCATACCCAAGTCCTCCATTTCGAACTTGGCAGCAAGCTTCCTCTTCATATCAGCAATCAATCCATCCATACCTGTTACAAATAGATCATCTACATACAGTAGGAGCATCAATGGGTTGTCACCTTCAACCTTGTAGTAAATGTTGGAATCTACTTTACTCCTAGTAAAGCCTAAACTGGATAGAAAGCTATCAATTCTGTCATACCAAGTCCTGGGTTCTTGTTTCAAACCATACAAGGCTTTCTTCGATCTGCATACATGAGAATCTTTGTCATGTGTCTCAAAACCGAGTGGTTTCTCCACATACACTTCCTTTTCCACTACACCATTCAAGAAAGCAATCTTCACATCCATTTGGTGTATCTTCCATTTCATCACTGCATCTAGAGAAAGTACCGATTTGATGGAAGTGTATCTGGCTACAGGTGAAAAGGTTTCTTCATAGTCTATCCCTTCTTTCTGGGAGAAACCATGCGCAACAAATCTTTCCTTATATTTCTCTATGCTACCATCTAGAGCATGCTTGATCTTGTAGATCCATTTGGAAGTTCCAACTGACTTCCCTTCTGGTCTTGGGACAACATCCCAAACACCATTCTTCATGATCAAATGATACTCTTTGATCATAGCATCCTTCCATTATTTCCATTCTACTGCTTCTTCATAATTGGAAGGTTCTTTATCAATGAAATCACATAGTAATGCTACATACCCGGAGCTGGATCTGGTCCTCTTTATTTCTCTGTGATTCTCTTCTGGAGCCCCATATCTTTCCACGCCTTGGATAACTTCTCGTACCCAAGTAGGTTTCTTCTTGTGAGGATTCTTTTCCTGAGGTGGATCTACAGGTCTTTGTGGTTCTTCAAATTCTCAATCTTCTTCTTGAGCTTCTTCATTCATGGTTGTATCATGAATCTTGGGTGCTTCTGCTTCTTCAAATTCTTCAGTAGGTTTCTTTCTGGATTTGTTGTAAGTAGTGTCTTCATCAAATGTCACATAGCTACTGATATCAATCTTCTTGAATCCTTGGAAGTATATTCTATAAGCCTTTGAGTTTTCAGAATATCCCACAAATATACCCTTCTTACCTGAAGGATATAATTTAGTTCTCTTCTCTCTTGGAATGTGTCTATACACAGGACAACTGAATATTCTAAGATGGCTGACTTCTGGTCTTTTGCCAGAGAAGACTTCTTCATGAGTCTTGTTCTCAAGTACTCTATGTGGATTATGGTTCTGTACATAAACCGATGTTCTAGAAGCTTCTTCCTAGAGATGCATAGGAAGATATTGATCATGAAGCATTGCTCTTGTAGCTTCCATGATAGTTCTATTCTTCCTTTCTACAACCCCATTCTGTTGTGTATTGTAAGGAGTGGACAACTCCCTCTTAATCGTTGATTCTTTGCATATCTCTTTGAATTCATTTGAAGTGAATTCTCTGCCATTGTTTGATCGAAAGGTCTTGATCTTCTTTTTAGTGTGATTCTTGATCAAGGCTTTAAATTCCTTGAACTTGCTGAATACTTCATCTTTATTCTTCATGAAGTAAACCCATGTCTTCTTAGAAAAGTCATCAATAAAAGAAACATAATATGCATACCCTCTTAGTGAGCTTGATGACATAGGACCACATACATTGGAGTGGATGATTTCCAAGAATCCTTTTGCTTTGCTTTAATTGCTTGGAAATGTCTTCTTTGTATTCTTTCCTTTCGCACATCCTTTGCAGACCCCATCATGTTTTGCTTGGATTTCTGGAAGACCTTCAACAACTTTTCTTGCAATAGGTAGTGCTCTGTAATGAACATGTGAAAGTATTATATGCCAAAGTTCATATGGCTCTACTATGTCATGGACCAATGCTTGTTCTAGATGACCCTTTAATTTGTACAAACCTCCTTCTTATTCTATAATAACTACTGCATCATCAATGGTCTTTCCTTTTGCCCACATGATGACTTGACCATCTATGAATGCAACCCTCATTAATTTTTCATCTAATGCAGATATGGAGAGAAGGTTCTTCTTGAGTCCCGGCACAAACAATACTTCCTTCATTCTCATAGACTTTCCAGAGTCTAGTTTATAGGAGGATTCCCCGCTACCTTTTATTGGATACTGTTAGTCATCTCATAGCTTCACCTTGTGAGGTGATTCATGTTCTGACAGTTTCACAAAGCATTCCTTGAATTATATCATATGCTTGGAATCCCCACTGTCTATAAGCCAATCAGTGCTTCCATGAGTAATGTTTCCCGTAAGACCGGAAATCAAAACATATTCATCTTCAATGGAAGAATCTTCACTTTCATATCTAGTTTTCTGTGGGTTTTCTTCTTGGAAGGTTCATCATCCTCTACAGCATGAGCATGATGTCTTCTCTTGTTTCCCTTCTTCTTATGAGCGTTAATCTTGTTTCTAGGACAGTCTTTTTCAAAGTGTCCTCTTTCATCACATGTATAACATCTCAATCTAGATAGGTCCTTTCTAATAATATCTTTATGGTGAAATTTCTTACCTCTGGAGTGATGAGAGTTTATTCTACCTTTCTTGGAGTGAACTTTGAGGGCTTGATCTTCACTTCCCATATTTTCTTCTCGAGCTGCTATCCAAGCTTCTTCTTGAGAGAATTATTCCCATAGTCTGCTGAACTTGGATAACGTCTTTCTGGCACAGATTCCTTGGATGAATGAATCCCATGACCTAGGGAGGCCATTCAGTGTTGTCATTACAATTTATGCATTCTCCACTTCTTCATCTACAGCTTCTAGTTGTTCTTTGATTCAAGAGACCCTTGTGAAGTAAGACTGGATGGTCTTGGCAATCTAGATCTTTACATTCTTTAACTGATTCCTTAGATTCATCTTCCAATTGATGCTCTTCCCTTCAAACAGTTTGGTTAGGGCATCAAACATAGCTTTAGGTGTCTTGAGAGAGGACAGCTATGGGATGAGGTGATCCTTGATAGAATCAGCAATGATTCTCTTTTCCATAACCAACTTCTTCTTATGTAAGGCCTTTTCCTCATCTCCATCTGGAACTGGAATCTCCTCATTGATATAGGAGTCGAACTCATTTTCTTTGAGGACCAGGGAGATACTATACTTCCAAGCTCAGAAGTTATCATCTCCCTCAAGCTTTTCATCAAGCTTGGTATGGTGATACATCTTAATTGAGAACCTCAAATGGAAATACAAAATATCTAGATCTTACCAGGTCAAGATGTCGTATCTGGATTTGGAGCTGAAATCTTGCAGAGCTGGTTCAGAAGCAAATTAGGGTTTTGCTTTTCTGGAGTTTTGTCCAGCCAATTGCTTTGAATTTTATCCCTAACTTTGATTTTAGGGAGGAGATCAATCCAGGCCTAGGCTCACTGAAAAATTCCTGTTATGTGAAAAGCCCTAATTTCTGACAGCAATGTCGGGTCCAAAACTAAAAAACCTCAGAATTGGATTCTCCTTCGACAAAAACATGCACCCTAGGGAGGAGAGTTATTCCAACCTTCTTTTGCTGAAAATATGTGGAGAGAGATGCACACACTAACTCATATTTCTTAAGTCGGGCGAGTTATTTCATTTATTATTACTTTATTGAACTGCTGGGTATGATTCAGACCCCACCTTCGATCTTTAGAAGTAGATTCATTCATTCCATGCCTTCGATCTTGGAAGGGCTTGCTTGGGTGCGTGGACACAGCATTCTATTATTCCTTTTTTTACCCTACTCACCTTTACTTAAGTGTGACCGTGCTACTTTAACCAACAAATTCATCGGCCTGTTAACTCTTTGATAAGAAGGAGGAAGTAGGGCCATTAGCAACATGCCTCTTTTATTTCATGGGTATACTCCTTCTTGAGCCTTCTGCTTCATCATCTTCTTCATTCTTGACATCATCATTTCTTATCTAAATGCTAAGATGGATAAGAGGTTCTTTAAGAATTGAGTTCTTCATATTCCTCATCGCTTGAGGGATCTTCTTTGTATCATGAGTGCTTGATCTTAAGTTTCTCCCATATTCTCTTCTCTTCTTATGAGTCGAGCTTCTTCTTGTCTGCACACTTCCTAGAGTATGCCGAAGTACTTCCTTCTAGCACACATTCCTCGAATGAATGAATCCCATGGTCTTGGAGGCCATTCAAGGTGGTTATAAAAATATCTTATTCTTATTCGATTGTTTTGTCATAGCATCAAACACTTCCTTTTGGTGTCTTCAAGGATGACACATGAGGAATGAGATGATCTTTAATAGAATCTCCAATGATTCTCTTCGCTCTAGCCTTAGCCTCATCTTCCTCTGGATCTTAGAATTTCCTTACTGAAATACTGTTGTAAGTCAATTTCTTCAAGGATCATGTAGGTCCTATACTTCCATACTCATAATTTGTCATCTTCACCAATATTTGCATCAAGCTAATGTGATAGGTCATTTTTAAATGAGAACCTCAAATGTAAATAACAAAACATTAGATCTTACCAATTTGAGGTGTCTGTCCTGGTTTTGGAGTTGGTTGATCTAGGGCTTCTCAGAGAAACCATAATTTCCAAAAATTGGAATCTTTTAGATATTATTGGATAGAAATATGCACCTTCCCAAGACGAGATAATAAGCATACTCATTTTACCAAAACTGTGATTAGAACTGCAAAATATCTCATCCCCTAGTTTTGTTCAATTTCTTTTGCAGAATTTTCTGATATTGTTTCTGTGGTATCGCCTAAAGTAATACTCCTCTATGTCTAAAAGTTTGTACTAAGGTATCCTCTTCTGTACTCTTTCCAACACCTCTAGTTTGAGCAGAATTGGTTTCACCAATTGGGACTTATGAGAGTTTTCCCAAGGTGACTTATTCCAAGACTGTTCAGAATATAGAACTTGTACAGAATTCCACGTGTCACTATTTCAGCTTCAGGGTTTGAAATATTTACCACCGAAAGAAAATTCTGTGCCCTATCTAGAAAATATTGTGAAATTGAATTTGGACCTTCTTCTCCCGAGATATAGCAATTATCCCTAGGTGTCCTATTTACGGATGAATCTTGGGAGAAGCTGGAACCCTAATTTGGAGGAATCATATCTCCCAAAATATAGCGAATAAGAGGCTGAAATTTTTACACAGTGTTCACCATGAATTTTTCTTCGTCTTGTAAAAATTTTGGCTTTTGAGCCTTCACCAATATCGATATATAGCAAATGTACCAAAACTAATAGTTTTAGTATTTTAAGGTTTTCTGGTCCGGGGTCATATTAGGGTTTGAATTTCCCATAGTTTTACCCAACCAAAAATTTCGATCTTGGTCTCTAAATTTCTATATTGAGGAGGAGACAAATGCTAAGCTAGGATCACTCAAAATTTCCTTTTGTGTGAAAATCCCTAATTTCCCACAGTAGTGACTCAAAATGCCCGAAATCAAATTCTGCTTCGACAAAAAGATGCACCTCTGAATGGAGAGTTAGCCTAGCCTCCTTTTGCTGATGATATATGGAGAGAGACCCAAAAAGTAAGAAGCCCTAGATTTTGTAGCTGCACAATGTCTTCTTCTCAGGTTAGCTTTGATACCATGTTATATTTTTATCATTTAATCAATATGGTATAGGATCTTATCTGAGAGAATAACATGCACATCAATAATCATAAGAGATAAGAGACACACAGAGTTTTCCTTAGGGAAACCATTAAGGAGAAAACCCTGCAACTTCGTCAAAGATAGAATGAGCACCAATGGAAAAAGTAAAACCCAAAAACATAAGGATGATCTCTGATAGCTGATCTCTCTCACACTTGTGTGAGCTCCTCTTCTCTCACTCATGTGCTACAATTGAAGGAGTGTGTGTGACAAATAGAGAGTCTCACTCTCTATTTATACTTGTTTTCCACTTGACTTTTACTCTTACAGGGATGAAATCACTAGGAGAGTCTAATAACCCTAATACCACTTAATTATGGGGGCTATTTCCCCGACTTACAATTGGAGGGTTAACCTCAACTCACTTATGGGGACTGTTGCCCCGAATTACAATGGAGGGTTAACCTCAATGACTTTACATAAATTCATTATATTAATGATTCTCTCGATAAGACATTGGGGTATGATGAAATACAATATAAGATATTGTTGGGCTCCAGAATTGTCTTTCATAACGATGTTATTTATACTAATTTCCCATCTTATCTACCATAATTTAATACCTCTATGTTCGATAAAGATATCTTTTACTTTGTTTTATTAATTAAATCTTGTAAATGTAAAGTGAGCCTAATATTTCGTTTTGATGTATTAAATGCAATATTGAGCATTTTGGTACTACATCCAGCCCTTCACCTAAATTTGAGTTCTGCATTGGGTCTAATAACATGTTTCTTATTGGTTCATTGGATAGATTTAAAACCGTAAAGTTATAATGAGCTTTAAACATAGATTTAAATCTTAAACACTCATTATTATTATTATTTTACCCATATTAGTCCTTTTAAAGAAAAAAAAAAGAACTTGTTTAAATTTAGAATCATTCATAAATGAAATTATTTTTTTATAAATATTTAAAAGCCACTCATATGTTTCTATTAAAAAAGCCACCAAACTCATTGAACGAATGGAATATGATATATACCCATGGTAATTAATCAATTATTTAATAACTTTTAAATACCAATATGTAAAAGCCACCATTCTTTGAACCACTTTTAAAATCCATTAACTAATGAATATGATGTGGTTTTTGTAAAATATTGATTACCATATCAATTACCATATCATGCTTTTCCATTACAATATCAATTAATGACCCTTGGCTTTTTCACTATATTGATTTGAAAATATATTTTGGTGGATAACAATGTATTTTGGTTTGTTTTTTTCAATTATATGCAAGTATAAATAAAACTAACGCATGTTTTTGTTTTGTGCAGGCCATGAAGCAATGCACACTTGAGAATATTTTGCAGCGTATCACATGAAGAAGGATGACAAAGAAACAAAATCATAAATGGATGATGATTCAACCAATAGAACTCAAGCACCCAACCATCAATGTGGCCAACAAACTAGTAGAAATTCTACTCAGAATCTGTATTTGTGAACTAATTTCCACTACAAGTCATTTGGATGCTCATCCGGATGCCCATTCAGACCAAATGTTTTTAAACACAATAGAGTTTTGGGCTATATTTTCAGGAAAACAGAGGTGAAACTGAAAATTTTGGCACATGGGTTTTGTGCGTAATAGGCCCATTTAGGCCAAAATTTGAAGCCATTTAGGAGCAATGAGTGGTTATTTGAAACATATTTGCCCAGAAAAACGTAAAAATGTGGTTGGCTGTTTTTCTGAGTTTGTTCCTGTTTTGATGGGTTGTTGTTACAGCAGTAAAGAACCTCTATTTCTAGAAATAGGAGGTCGATCTACTCTCCCTTGTAATCATTATATAAATACCCCTTTGGTTTTGAAGAGAGGGGGAGAAAACCTCTTTGTAAATTTTTCTTCAGTTTAATAAAAAAGAGTCTTCGTTTCAGCTGTTGATGAGTATTTTTGTGCTCTGTTGGTGACTAATCTGAATTAGACACAACCCATGATTGCTGAGAAGGGCCCCTCAACAACTAGAGTTTTTTCCTTATGTATATTTCGTTATTTTTTTTCATTTGCATATAAGTAATTGTGATTTCAAGTGTGTATAATTTTGTTTTCCTGTAGGTGATGGTTAATTGTTCATAAATTGTAACTTCTGCTATTTATATGTAATTGACATTTCCAGAATTTAAATGACCGGTCATGCATAGTTTCTTTCAGCTTTTCTTTTTTCTTTTCCATTGCAATTAGAAAGAATTTAAATAGTTCAGTTTGTAATCAAAATTAGTTCTGTTAATTTTTCCTGTAGCCGTAGATTAGTTCCATTTACATTTCAGCCTTGTATTGTCATGCAATAGACATAGTTTGTTTCCTTAGAAAATGATTAGTATAGATGGATTTTTGTTATTTCAGCTTTTTAACAGTCTATTTACTACTTTTCTCACACTGTAGGGTCATATGCATCAACCAGTTGGAGTCAAGATCATTTAGTCTTTTCGTTTCCTTAGTTTATATCATTTTCTGTCATCTAGAATGTCATTCGGACTGTCTGTCCAGACTGTCAATCCAAACTATCATCTAGACCTTCGTTCAACCTTTAATATTCTCTATTGTGTTTCTATGCTTAATTAGAGTCTAATTTTTCAGGTTTTTGAACTGTATTATTTCCTATAGCTGGCCAATACCTGCATATGTAGTTAGAACCTTGTTTTGAATGGAATAATGTTTTGTTTAAGATTTATATTGATTTTTTAGTTATTCCTCATCTTTTATCTTGCCTTAGTTTTCCTTTCTAGTTGTACTTTGATCTATAGTTAACACTTTATATCTGATTTCATAGTTTGTTACTATTCTAAAATTTGTTGATTCCATCTTTAATCTAGTGTAGACTTGCTTTTTGAAGAATAGTTTAGTTATATTTCTTTCTCGTAATTCCTTAGAATGATTTAGTTCATAGTTTGATTTCCTTTTGAGGTAGATTAACAAATATTTTGCTTTTGTTTTGTTTACAAACCAAGTTCATTTCCAGCCATTTGATTATGCTTAGGTTTACTTAGGCCTTATTGAACTTCAAGTTTAGTTTGCTTTGATTAGTCTATTGTTTTGCAACACATTTATTTACGCTTGGTTTTTAGAATAGTATTTTTCTTTGCTCTTGTGAATTCGTAGTCAATTAATCATATTAAATTACATCAATCAAAGTAGTTAGTTTGCTTTCATAGAAATAACATAGTTTTACGATTCAAAGTAATTAGTTTACAAGTTACATATCTTAGATCCTTAGTAGTCAGCTGCAATTAAATTCTTAGATAGATCTTTCATTCTGCACAAATAAAATAGATCTCCAATTCATAGAATAGATTCATAGTTTGCTTAAAGTGTTTTTTTTCCTTCTGTAAGTTAGTTGTTTTTAGGCCAAGCATTGCTTTCCTAGAATAATAGTTTCTTTTAATGTAATTAGGCTAGGGTAGTTTAAGCCTGTAGTTCTACACATATAGTGTTTTCATATCACAAGCTACCATTTTGGGTTAACAATTAAGTGTTGAATTAGATAGTGCATATTTTATCCAAGTGAATACATTCCAAAGTTACAAATACATCAACATGTAGCGGTATCGAACAGGTACCAGATGATGGTGGGGAGCTGCCTCATGTTGGTGTCGAGTATCCTAGCCATGTTCAGGTATGTATGCTATAAAATAGAAGTAGTTATTATGATTTCAAATATATAATTGATGATGTGTAGTAATAAATTTTCTTTTGTGAATGGAAGAGCATGTACCCGATCATGATCAAATGGAAGAACCAATGAACACTCTAACTATCTTAGCTAGTCAGCCAACATGTAAACATCATTATAATGATCTTGGAATTAATGATACCCCTCTCCAACGACCTCCACACCCTACTATTCGACGTACTAGAAGTATGGTAAGGGAGAGAATTCCCACACAATCAATAGAAAGAGAGGGAAAAACAATTTCAACATTAAATGACAACGAATTAGATGCCCCCATCTTGGACTTTATGAAAAAAAATCAAAACACAAAAAATGTATTTGTATGCATTTAAGAATTGAATTTGTATTAGTCGGTGCATAGCTTATTTTTGATAATGTGTGAAATCTTTCGAGGACTATCGTTATCCTCAAGGGGCTGGCTACCCCTTCCTGAGTTAACTTGAGGAAGATGAGAGGACCACATGAGATTATTTATCCAATGATTATGATTATGAGCTTCCACCCTTTGCATGAGACACATGAGAAATATGGCCACATACATTTGAGAAGTTTAGGAAACCTACCCTCACGATGACTTGATGTGCATGACCCTAGTATGATGTCATGTTGCATTGTTATATTACATTGACTTGCATGTTTACTTGTATGTGATGTTTAGCCTTGTGGTGACTCATGATTGACCCTTGCATGGTAACATTGAGCTATACAACCCTTAAATGTTGACGTACAACTTTTTTATGAATAGCGTGACCCCTTAGGGGAGTTTTCCACCCTTGCGTTGAACTTAAGATCCCTCCTTAGGTTACATCCACCATAGCGCTACCATATGTGACTTTTTTGGAGTACTTTGCTGTTAGTTTTTATTGAGAGTTTGTCGTACTACTGTGCTACTACTGTTTTTGATTTGTGAGGGTTGGATGATCTATTTTAGTATCTTTTCTGATTTTGGGTTCTCTCCTTTCACATGTATGTTTTTCTAGTTCAGTAGCATGCAAGTAACCTAACGCTAGTATGTTGAAGTCTGTTTAGAACCATTTTTTTTTAGGATAAGGGAGCTCTTCCTAACATATTTTTTTGAGTTATATTATGTTGATTTTATAATTTGTTTAGATATAATATATCATGCTACTGTTATGTATTGTTGTATTTCATTAACAACTTAGATCTGATATAGATCGCTACTCTTATTACTGTTATTGTTTTAAGTACTTTAATGGTTATTGTAACTCATTGTTTCTGGGAAATGTTGGACATGAAGGATATTGATGTATGGTTTTTCTATGTTGGACATGCTTGTATCATTGTTTTATCTTTGTGTTTGAATATTTGAGAAAAATAATTATAAAATAAAAATTAGCTGAATCTACCTGAGAGTTTGTAGCTTTTCTCAAAATGATCTTAAATGTGCATTAAACATTTTGATGGATCTTGTGTCTTTAGAGTGGTGCTTGTGTAGTCCAGCGAATTGACCCTAGTTAGTTTGCTTTCCCTTGTTAATTTGTTGTTATTTCCTATCAATTGATTGAGTTGCAAATTCTTTGTGCTTGTGTAGGATCTAGTAGGATTATTTGACTTGTTATCCGTTACTTGTTCTTGCTCAGTCTATGAGGGTTTACAGGTTTTAATGAATGGTGTTATCTCTAAAGTTGAACCTAGACTATAGGGGTTCAAGCTTAAGGAAATATTTTTCAAAAATATAAATCAATAAAATGAAAATGAAAACCAAGCTGGTATGAAATCAAAACTGTTGGAAAATCACACAATTATCAAAGAACTAGGATGGTATGTCAATCAGAGCTATAAGAGAATCATGAAATCATACAGGAATTGCATAACATAAAACAAGACACAAAGTTCAATATCTTAGTAACTACGATCATAAATTCATGTAATGAAACTACCTCTGTTTTTTGAAAGTATAAAGGATAATTGCATTTCAAAATAAGAATCACTGTAATGGAATTCAATGGACCATATACATGATAAATTATAAGAAACAAAATTCATAACACACACAGACAAATCATAATCATGCTCATTCAAGGTAGAACCTGTATTGAAGCTGTAGAGTATTTTATGTTATATAGATAGTGATCAAAACTGGGTCTTCATAACTCCAAAAATGCCAACCCCTTTGTCTCTTCTCGAGACCCCCTTAAAAATACAAAATATTGTTTTATTGAAGCTAACTATAAGATCCTACATCTATGGATCGAACCTCCTCAAAAATAGGGAAGTCAATCCCTTTTAAAAAGTATTCAAGTAAAAGTGTAATATGGAAAATACATCTGTCAAATAAACAACATAACTTCAAAATAAAAATACAATTCAACTTCTAAAGGCTTATGGAAGCCTTTGCTAGTGTAGCTAAATCACTCAAAACCCGGGAACGTTTCTGCAATCTTGCGAATTCAGCATCCTTATTGTCCTCCTTGTTCTGAGCTTTGACAAGTTACAGCTACTTCTGAATGGCTCATTTCTCCCTTAGAATATCTTTAGAAATTATTAGCAACTTTTGATATTCTGTCTCTTTATCCTCCAGATCTTCACGAAGTCTCTTGTTGGCTACCATCAACTTTTCATTTATGTTTTGCAGATACCTGGTTTGTTCTTTGTATGTTTGCAAAGACTTCCTAACTTGGCTTAGCTCTGGAGATATTTCCAAGTCTTCTTCTCTTATATGGACTTCTTCTTCCTGTAGAGTCTTTGATGTTGAACAATCATCTGGATTATCGTGCTTTTCTGTGCAAAAATATTCTAGTATAGAGCGTGCAATGCCTTGAATATCAATAAACCTTTCAATATCTATACAATACTGATCCTTTGATGTATGTACAGTTTCTTCACTACGAGCATCATCTATCACTACAACGTCCATGGCATCTTCATGTGCTGCTCTTTTCTCTGTCTGCATCTTCTTCCTTAACCTGGTTCTTGAATTCTCTATCTTCAATAACTGTTTACAAATTTCATTCTTTGAAATTATACTTTTTAGGATAACACTCATTTTTTTAGGGCACAGCCTTCCTGGATGGGTTTCTCAGCAGTATTCTTTCTTTCTTTCTCAACAGTTTGAACTAGTTTTTTAGGACTTGTTGTTTGCTGGTCAGTATCTTCCATCATTCTTTTACCTTTCTCTTTAGGGTTGTCTTTAAACCATAGCTCTATTAATAGGGCCTCCCATGTTCTTCCCTCCTTTTGCAACTGAGCTAAAATCAATAGCTTAATTAAGCCTTGATGATAGACAGATGGATCAGTATTCTCGGGATGGCCCTGAACCCTGGAAATCATCTTTTGGAGGATTTTTAATAAATAAAATGGGAGATTTACCTGTATACTTCCATTAATGTGCATTAGAAATTTTAGATGGCATTTTAGCACTTTGTCATACCTGCCATCGCATGTGATGTAATTTTGTATCATCCCCAAAGGAATATTCCAGCCTGGCTTCATTTTGCTAACATGGACACCATTTTTCCAATCTAGATTTTCCAATCCTGGCATCAAAAATTCACTGAAATCTCCTTGGAAATCCTATTGTTTAAACCATTTATCCCCCTGTGCCGGAACGCCTATTGCCTTAGCAATAGAATCCTCATTTACCCTAATTGTTAGGCTTTGCAACTGCACTTTTTCATCTCTATAATTTTTAATAAATAACATGGTTACCTGTGAGTGGTAACCTTGCAATTTCTCATAGAACTTAGACCATCTGGCCTTCTTCATTAATTTAGCAGACCTGGGAAATTTCATTATCGAGTTTGTATTGTTTGGATCCAACCTGTAAATGAAACCTCATGGCTTTCTTTTTACTATAACCTCTAGGTCTTCTTCGTCTGCTGTCTTTGACATTTAAAACCCTTTACACTATACTTCCTTAAACACGGAATTATTTGCCTAAACCACTTTCTTTGAGATGTAGGGAAGCGTATATGATGTAATCCAGACCCTTAAACATAAAATCTATCAGAGTTTGAAAACAAACCCTAGCTGCTTCAGACCCTAGTGTTGCTGTTCGTGATCAATGAACATTAACAGTATATGAAATGACTCTCTGCATGCCCTTCTCCAGTTAAACAGCAAAATAATGAGACATATGTTTAGGGAAAAGGATGAATTAAGTTGATTCTACCATGATGAGTACTATCATTCATTGCATGTAGTGTTTAAATTTCAAAATGAGAACATGTGTACAATTTCATAAACGACACGATAAAACCCATCATTTTATGGACAAGGGCACCTTTAAAGCATATTCATACCGAATGCCAAATAATCATGAATATATCCATAGTTTATTACCCCTTTATATTCCATGGTATTTATAAATAACAAACTTTTTAATGAAATACGCTTTGAAACTCTGCTGCCAGTAAGTAAAATGCTGCCAATTCCTGAAATGCTGCCAGTTTGGATAATGCTACCAGTTTTAACAATCCACCATATAATATAAAATCTCTTGCACATACATAGGTTCATGACTAATGAATGAAGATTTTGATGATTCAGAAGACTAAAAGAAAACCATAATAGCGTTCAATCAAACATAAGGTGTAAAACAAAGCAAGATTTAAAAAATAAAAACACATGACAATAAAAAAATCTTAAACTAAAAAGGTCAAACAACCTTAGAGATAACATCTGGCTCCGTCTGGGGACAAAGTTTTCCTGTGAAACTTTGAGAACATGTTGACTAATGCCTTCAGAAACCTGCTAAAATCATTTCTGTCTTATTGGGTTGGAGTCTTATCTGAAGTAAAAATGATATATACAGTGACTATGTACAATAACACTTTTTCTTTCAATATGTGTAAAAATGCTTTAAGAAACGTCCATTGACTGGACCTGTAATCTCTTCACCCTTCAGATTTTGCAAGACAAAAGTATTGTTTCCAATGATCTTTATTACTAAAGAAGGCCCTATCCAAAAATTTTCAAACTTCCCATGCTTACCTTTTTCTTCCTTTCTTGCATCCCATCTGAGAACGAGGTCACCAACTGCAAACATCTATTTTTTAACTTTTTAATCAACGCTTTCCTTCATTCTCCTTTGATGTCTCTCAGTTGTATCCTTGATAGCTTCCCTCTCCTGCTGCAACTGAACTATCTGGAACATTCTTCTTCTGATATCATCTAGTTCTTCTTTTATTTCCTGCATAAACGTAATCACTGGGGTCACTAATTGAACAGGGAAAACAACATCAATTCCATATACCAATTGGAAAGGGGATGTCCCAATTGATTTTTTAATTGTTACTCTATCATCCCAAAGAGCAAATTTTAGTTTGGTATCCCAACTCCTTTTGTTTTCAAATAGCATTTTCTTGATACTGTTTACAATATTTTTGTTACTGGATTCTGCTAATCCATTTCCCTGTGGATAGTATGGTGTGGACCGTTTTAAACTAATATTATTTTCTTGACAAAATTTCACCATCTTTTTTTATTTAAAAGCAGGAGCATTATCAGTAACTAATGTCCTAGGGCATCCAAATCTACCTAGAATGTTTTCTTGAAGGAAAGTGATTATAACTTGTTCAGTTGCTCTCCTTGTTGGAACTGCTTCCACCCATTTAGTGAAAAAATCAGTAGCAGTTAGAATCCATTTATGCTTTCCACTAGAGGGAGGATGAATTTCACCGATGAAGTCTAGACCCCACTGCTGAAATGGACCATTCAATGAAATAGGTTTCAAAGGTAAGGAATGAAGCTTATGCTTACCTGCAAATTTTTGACATTCCACACATGATATAACCTGATGATATACATCTGAGAAAAGGGTAGGCCAATAATATCCTACTCTCAGGATTTTGAAAGCAGTTGCCTTCCAGTACTTGTGCCCTCCTCAAACTCCACTATGCAATTCTGTGATCACAGCATCAACTTCGTATTTCTCCAAACATTTCAACAATATTCCTCCCAGATCCTTCCATTACAAAATCTAATCTATTAAAACATACTTCATTGCCTTTAGTTTTAACGATCTCCATTCATTTCTATTCAATTTGAGAGGGCATTGTAAATACAAAAGGAAATACACAACATCTTTATACCAATCAGATTCACCATACCTGTTATAAACCTGCTGCTTACTGTGTTCTATTGCCATAACCTGCTCTGACTGTTCTGCCATCACATGAAGATTCAAAACTTGACAATTTGATTATGTGAGAAGTTTAGCTAATCCCTATCCTTTTACCAACTTTGTTGGTTTAATTTCTACATCATATTCCATGACCTTAGCTATCCATCTGCCTCTTTTTCCTTCGCTGTCAAGCTGTGCTAGAATCTCCTTAACTGCTGAATTTGTGACATATGCCACAACCTTAGAATGTAAAATTTATATTCTAAAAAATTTAAGAGCTTTAACTAAAGCATATGCTTGCTTTTACATTATATTATATTTCAGCTCCAAGTCTCTTAATGTTTTACTGAAGAATGAAATTGGCTGTTCCAAATTATCCGAGTTATTTTGTAATAATACAGAAGCTATAGTGTCTTCTGATGCAAATGAGAAGATTGCAAAATCTTTTGTATAATCAGGAGCCATCAACACTGGGGCTTATATTAATGCTTGTTTAATGGCTTCAAATGCTTGTTTGTCCTGGTTAGACCACCTAACCTCCTTGTCTTTCTTAAGCATCTGAGTGATATGCTTTATTATTTCTGCAAAATTGGGAATAAACCATCTTAAAAAGTTGATTTTTCCAATAAAAGATTGATTTATTTTTTCTAGGAATGCTGATTTTTAAGATAGCCTTGACTCTCTCTAGGTCTATCCTTATTCCTTTAGCAGAAACAATATGGCCTAACAATTTTCCTTCCGTCAGGGAAAAGTGAGACTTTTTTGGGTTTAGTGATAACCCAAACATTCTGCATTTAATAAAAATTTGTCTCAAATGTTTAAGATGATCTTCATCAGACTTAGAAAATACTGTGATGTCATCTTGGTATATCACTACAAACTTTTCATTTTCACCCACAAAATTTATATCCATAGCCCTCTGAAAAGTAGCACCTGCATTCATGAGCCGAAAGGGAATTTTGTCATACATAAAGGTCCCCCATGGAGTAGTAAATGCTATTTTTTCTTGGTCCTTTGGATGAACTGCAATCTGGTTATAACCAGAAAATCCATCAATAATTGAAATTCTGTGAGAACCTACAACCCTATGCAAAATCTGATCTATTTTTGGTAATGAATAGTTATCCTCGAGGCAAGATCTATTCAAGTTCCGGAAGTCTACACATAGTATTATCTCTCCATTCTTCTTACGTACATGCACTAAATTAGCAACCCAAGATGAATACCTTAGAGGCACAATAATTTTTGCATCTAGTAATTTTTTAACCTCTTTTTCAATTACTGGCAACAATGCTGGGTTAAGCCTTCTAAGCTTCTGTTTAAAAGGATTAGTATTTGGTTTTAGAGGGATTTTGTGCTGAATTATGCTGGTATCATATGTTTTTAAATCATGATATGACCAAGCAAAAATATCCTTATATTCTTTCAGTAAACCAACATATTTTCTTCTTTCTTCATCTGACAACAATTTTGACAGTTTTATCATCTTAGGCTGATTTTCAAAACCAATATTATACTCCATAACATTTTCCTCAGTAGTCTGCAGGGTGGGTTTTATCAGTGTATCATCTTTTGAAAACAATCTTTCTAAAGGAACAAGTCCCTTAGGAATGAAATTCCCTATTAATTCAACAATTCTGTGATCAACAATTGAATTATTTCTCCAAGGTTCATTTTCTATCCATTCTGAATCCTGTTCATGATCAACGGTATCATCTGAGAATTCACCTACTAATTCTAGAAGTTCTTTTATTTCCTGATCATCATTAAAAACTTTCCAATGTTTGATATTATCTGGGACAGCAGGTCTGTACCTTACATCAATTGGATATTTCATATGAGTTACCTTTGGAACCTTGAAATAGGCTGTTGCTAAAGCTAGGGAATTAGCTGTCTCATTATATTCTCTTGGGACAAAAGTTAGATTGAAGGCTATGAAGAAATTTTCAATCACATCCCAAACCTCATTCCTATAAACCTTCAATAAATATTGCTTTACTTGGTAAACCCTTTTTACTTGCTAAATAACTAATTCGGAGTCACGAAATACAACAAGTTCTTTTTATACCTAAGTCTTTTGTTGCTCTTAACCCAAGAATCAGGGCCTCATATTCAGCAGTATTATTTGTTGTTTTAAATTCCAATTTGTACATAAGGGAAACAACCTCACCTCTAGCTTAAATCAATAATACTCCTACTCCTACCCCTTCTTTACTTGATGCACCATCAAAATACATCTGCCACAATCCATCTGGTTCCTCTTTCTTTACCTGAACTCGAATATCTTTTTGCACTTGTAAAACCCCTTCAGTTTCATCATTTAATTGCAATAAACAAGAACCAAAATTTTCATCAATTGAATAGATCGGATGATTATTAGGGTGTCTACTGTCACTTACAAAATATGCCATCCATACCTCTCTATAAAGTCTTCTGAATTCTCCCCCAAATACTGGAATTGTAGCATATGAAAGATCCATCTGCAGATTTCCTCTCACTTTCTTTGCCTAGGATCTAGACAATAACATACCAAATTTAGGAGAAATATCTGCTACAACTATATCCATCAGTACACTCTTCATAGGTACCTGGGTTAAATTCACCACCAATTCCTTGATTACCCCAATACATTTCACTGCCCTAGAATCAAATGCATACAAATCATGGTATAGTTTAGTAACACTCAGTCCTAAAGCTTCCATGACTGTTTTTGGCATGAGATTATGTGAAGCTCTTGAATCTAGCAGACAATTATGCAATAGCTAATCATGTATTGAAAAGGTTATATAAAAAGGAGGGGGATATTCATAATTATCATCAGGCTGATCAAAATTTCTTGACCCTACAATGATAGTAGGTTTTTTATCCTGCAAATTGATCTCATCAGATGTGATAGGAGTGGAATTCACTGCATTTCTAAAGGTTTTAAAAGCTTCTTTCCTGTAAACTTTACTCTTAATCAATTCTGTTAAAGGCACATGGATTTTCACCTTATTAAGCTCATGTTCAAAATTGAAACCACTTATAGATTTATTCATCTCCTTAGGATTCACAACTTCATCTTTATTTACAATTTGTTTCTGATTTACAGACATATTTTGTTTAAGAGGAAGAGCTTTCACCAACTTTTTAGCTTGTGCTACATGTTTTACCCCTGATCTTAGACCATATGATTTTTGTAGTATTTCTTGAGAGACTTCAGGCATAGACATCTGATAATCATCTCCTTCATAATGATCTATTTCTGTAGCATACTGATAATCAGATCTAGTCAGAAAATGAGAGGAAGAATCATCATCAAATTGACTAATATTATGTTCTTCCTCTTCCAAACCATCTAACTCCCCTTCATCTATTTCATATGATTCATCATCTCTGACATTATTATTTTGAAAAGGAGGTTGAATCCTTTGTTCTTCATTTTCTCGTCTGTCTCTCTGTATATCATTATTTCATCTTTCTCTTGGCAAGAACCTAGGAGAAAAAGGTCTTCTAAACTGATTCTGATTTCTATCACCTTCAGGTATGGGTTTATTTTGATTTCTATTTCCCATTTCCAACCTATCAATCTTAGCAGACAAACTTTTTATGATTTTACTCATTTCATCCATTTTACTATCTGATGACCTTCCTGTATGGCTGGATGTAATGATTTATTTCTTGCCCTTTTTGTCAACAATTTGGTGTTTTGTTTCCTCTTTGAGTTTATTTGAGGCCAAAATATTTGACTCTACTTCTAATGTTGCATTTTGCATGTTTTGAAGTGACATAGGTTTTCTTTCTCTTAATAGCAAAGAAAACTCATGATCAAATGAGTTCGCATAAGTTAACTTTGCTGCTGTCTCAGTAGGTTTTATTTCAGCTGGAATCCTACTGTACATTTTGTTGAATCTTTTGGAAAAATCTCCCACAGCTTTATCCTTTTTTCTTTTTAATGATCCAAACTCTGTCATGTAATACAAGTAGTCTTTAGTGACCCCCCACTGTCTCATAAATTATTCTTCTAAAGCATCTATGCCATCTATGGAGTTTGGTGGAAATTCCCTAAACCATTTTCTAACCTCACCATCTAAACTTTGAACAAAAACCCTCATCCAAACATCCTCATGTTCAAAATTATGATTGTCTACATAACTACAAAATGTATTCTAGTGTTCTTCTGCAGTAGCATCTCCCTGGCCATTAAACCTTGGAAGGTACTTTTGATAATATCCTATTGGGAGAACATTGAGAGGCTGGGGTAAAACAAGTGGGGCATATCTTGCTACTACCATAGCATCCATTTGATTTTGAGGATGAGTCATTCTAGGGTTGGAAATGTTTAGATTTGTTTTAGACTGAAGGCTTCTTGACTATTGTGATAAAGGAGATAAGCCACCAGAATTTGATTGATTCACTGGGATGGTCTTAACTGAAGGAATATGGGTTGAAAATAAAGAGGAAGCTCATGTTTGCAATGCTTTGAGTTTAACCTTCTCTGACAGTAAAGGATTTGTAAAGATACAGAAATTGTCAATTTGGGAAGGGGTAAATAACATGTCTAACTCTTCTCTTCCTTTTTATGAATGTGGGTTAAAAGAAGGAACTGGAATAAATGAAGATTCAAGGATCTCCAAGTCTACAGGCTGTTTAAATTTTTCTGATGAAGTAGAAATTAAATTTCTCCTATCCTCCTTTAACAACTGCTCAGGATCTGATACTCCTGGATTCAAAGGGGATGAGGGATTTCCTCGAGTTCCTGTCTTTCTTGAAGCCACTGTAACTTTTTAAAGGTGACTGAATGTAGTTTGTATCAGATTTGACTGATTTTGTTCACCCTGCAAAATCAGTTTCATGAAAATTTCGATTACTCAGGGAAGATATCATTTCCTTTTTCCATCCCTAGCAATGGTGCCATAAGATGTTATCCCTAAAGTTGAACCTAGACTACAGGGGTTCAAGCTTAAGGAAATCTTTTTCAAAAATATAAATCAATAAACTCAAAATGAAAACCAAGCTGGTATGAAATCAAAACTGTTGGAAAATCACACAATTATCAAAGAACTAGGCTGGTATGTCAATCAGAGCTATAAGAGAATCATGAAATCATACAGGAACTATATAACATAAAACGAGACACAAAGTTCAATATCTCAGTAACTATGATCATAAAGTCATGCAATGAAACTACCTCTGTTTTTTGAAAGTATAAAGGATATTTACATTTCAAAATAAGAATCACTGTAATGGAATTCAATGGACCATATACATGATAAATTATAAGAAGCACAATTCATAACACACACAGACAAATCATAATCATGCTCATTCAAGGTAGAACCTGTATTTAAGCTGTAGAGTATTTTATGTTATATAGATAGTGATCAAAATTGGGTCTTCATAACTCCAAAAATGCCAACACCTTTGGCTCTTCTCGAGACCCCCTTAAAAATACAAAATATTGTTTTCTTGAAGCTAACTATAAGATCCTACATCTATGGATCGAACCTCCTCAAAAATAGGGAAGTCAATCCCTTTTAAAAATTATTCATGTAAAAGTGTAATATGGAAAATACATCTATCAAATAAACAACATAACCTCAAAAGAAAACTACAATTCAACTGCTAAAGGCTTCTGGAAGCCTCTGCTAGTGTAGCTAAATCACTCAAAACCTGGGAACACTTCTATAATTTGGTGAATTCAGCATCCTTATTGTCCTCCTTGTTCTGAGCTTTGACAAGTTCCAACTACTTCTGAATGGCTCGTTTCTCCCTTAGAATATCTTTATAAATTATCACCAACTTTTGATATTCTGTCTCTTTATCTTCCAGATCTTCACGAAGTCTCTTGTTGGATACCATCAACTTTTCATTTATGTTTTGCAGATACCTAGTTTGTTCTTTGTATGTTTTCAAAGACTTCCTAACTTGGCTTAGATATGGAGATATTTCCAAGTCTTATTCTCTTATATGGACTTCTTCTTCCTGTAGAGTCTTTGATGCTGAACCATCATCTGGATTATCCTGATTGTCTGTGCAAAAAGCTTCTGGTATAGAGCCTGCAGTGCCTTGAATATCAATAAACCTTTCAATATCTATACAATACTGATCCTTTGATGTATGTACAGTTTCTTCACTACGAGCATCATCTATCACTACAACGTCCATGGCATCTTCATGTGCTACTCTTTTCTCTGTCTGCATCTTCTTCCTTAACCTGGTTCTTGGCTTCTCTGTCTTCAATAACTGTTTACGAATTTCATTCATTGAAACTATACTTTTCAGGATAACACTCAGTTTTTCATGGTTTTCATTTGTGCAGGAAGCTTCAGGGCAGAATCCTTCCTGGATGGGTTTCTCAGCATTATTATTTCCTTCTTTCTAAACAGTTTGAACTGATTTTTTAGGACTTGTTGTTAGCTGGTCAGTATCTTCCATCATTCTTTTGCCTTTCTCTTTAGGGTTGTCTTTAAACCCTAGCTCTGTTAATAGGGCCTCCCATGTTCTTCCCTCCTTTTGCAACTGAGCTAAAATCAATAGCTTAATTAAGCCTTGATGATAGACAGATCGATCAGTATGCTTGGGATGGACCTGAACCCTGGAAACCATCTTTTGGACGATTTTTAATAAATAAAATGGGAGATTTACCTGTATACTTCCATTAATGTGCATTAGCAATTTTAGATGGCATTTTAGCACTCTGTCATACCCGCCATCGCATGTGATGTAATTTTGTATCATCTCCAAAGGAATCTTCCAGCCTGGCTTCATTTTGCTAACATGGACACCATTTTTCCAATCTAGCTTTTCCAATCCTGGCATCAAAAATTCACTGAAATATCCTTGGAAATCCTGTTGTTTAAACCATTTCTCCCCCTGTCCCAGAACGCCTATTGCCTCAGAAATAGAATCCTCATTTACCCTAACTGTTAGGCTTTGCAGCTGCACTCTTTCATCTCTATAATTTTTAATAAATAACATGGTTACCTATGAGTGGTAACCTTGAAATTTCTCACAGAACTTAAACCATCCGACCTTCTTCATTAATTTAGTAGACCTAGGAAATTTCATTATCCAGTCTGTATCATTTGGCTCCAACCTGCAAATGAAACCTCATGGCTTTCTTTTTACTATAACCTCTGGCTCTTCTTCATCTTCTATCTTTGACATTTAAAACCCTTTACACTATACTGCCTTAAATAGGGAATTCTTTGCTGCAACCTCTTGATTTGAGATGCAGGGAAGAATATATGATGTAATCCAGACCCTTAAACATAAAATCTATCAGAGTTTGAAAACAAACCCTAGCTGCTTCAGACCCTAGTGTTGCTGTTCATGATCAATGAACATTGACAGTATATGAAACGGCTCTCTGCATGCCCTTCTCTAGTTAACCAGCAAAGTAATGAGACATGTTTTTAGGGAAAATGATGAATTAAGTTGATTCTACCACGATGAGTACTATGATTCATTTCATGTAGTGTTTAAATTTCAAAATGAGAACAGGTGAACAATTTCATAAACGACACGGAAAAATCCATCATTTTATGGACATGGGCGCCTTTAAAGCATATTCATACCGAATGCCAAATAATCATGAATATATCCATAGTTTATTACCCCTTTATATTCCATGGTATTTATAAATAACAATTTTTTTAATGAAATACACTTTGAAACTCTGCTGCCAGTAAGTAAAATGATGTCAGTTCATGAAATGCCGCCAGTTTGGATAATGCTACCAGTTTTAACAATCCACCATATAATATAAAATCTCTTGCACATACATAGGTTCATGACTAATGAATGAAGATTTTGATGATTCAGAAGACTAAAAGAAAACCATAATAGCGTTCAATCAAACATAAGGTGTAAAACAAAGAAAGATTTAAAAAATAAAAACACATGACAATAAAAAATTTTAAAGTAAAAAGGTCAAACAACCTTAGAGATAACAAATGGTTTTTTCTTTAGCAATTGTTTGGGGTTTGGGATGAGAGAGAGATACTCACTTGTCACACTTATGCCCTGAACTTGGGGGTGGCTTTATAAAGTGAGATCCTATGGCTCGGTGGAAAACCTCTAGAGGAGAATCATTATGCAAATTTGATCCCAAATTAAGTATTTTCTCCTTTTTCGTTTATGCGAATGCACCCTTATTTCCATATTACTCTTTATATCTAAAAGACATTATCCAAGGTGTATTTGGTGTATATCCTGTTGCTACCTAAATTGCATGGGTGTCCACCAAGGATTTCTGAAGCTTTCCGGGCATAAAAGAAACCTATAGTAGCATTTTAGGCATTAATTTCTCAAATATCAGCAGCCCAATGTGTGTGAAATAGAAGAAACAAGTTTGATCCCTCAAGTATGTGAAAACCTAGTTGTGAAAGAAACCTTAAATATCCATGATTGTGTATCTAATCCGCAATGAAGAGTGTCATTTAAAATATGGATTAATTACAGCTTCGAGGAGGACATTTGTTTCAAGGACAACATATAGTCTATAATACTCATTGCCTACGAACGTCATTGTAAGAGCCTAGAAGTATTCCTATATTTGAAGTACAATCTTTGCTGCAAATTCTAGGGTAAAATAACAAGTCTCAAACAACTCACCAACCTCCATATGTTACCCATCAACATTGAATTATGATACTTGTGTGGAGTCTGCATGGACACTTATATTGACCTACATGGAATTTCTACACTATGCACACTTGCGAAATACTAGTGTCTCTCTTATCTGGTGGTGCACCCCCTCTGAAATGTGGTCTCTCTCACAATTATTTAGTCTCAAATAGCTGGCCAACCTGCTAGTATTTGGAACCACTGGTGAAACTGCTAGATGCAACAAGTTCCTTACTAGTTGAGTGCATGTGAACAACTTGTGGCAGAAATCTACATTTGTGAGATATTACTTTTCATCAATTATGAAGATATATGTGAGACAAATTAAATATCTTGAGATGAACATACCAACAAGGTTTCAGGGGGAGCAATTAGTCTACATATTGATAGGGGAGGCAATATGGTTAGATAAAGAAAAGAAAATAAAGTGAAGCAACATTGTGATGTTTTCATTGATGCATGCTTACCTTGTATGAATTTACTAGATGACTATTGATTCATTCATTATGTGGGCATGTCCTTAGATGTCACAATAATTTCAATGATAAAGTTAAACATTTGACAGGTACAACTAAAGTAAAGCTCTTATGGGAATCCTGAGCTTATAAAGATATTATTCAACTATATTGTAATACCACTCATATGTAGATGAATTTCCATAAGTCCTTGATTTGTTTCAATTGTATGCTTGATCATGGCATCATAGGTGCACTAAAAATGTCTGCAACTATTTAAATATGCCCACATTTAAGGTTGTAGAATACATTTAGATCAATTCCCCAAATTGGATAAGCAGTTGATTTGGAAAAATGTTCACATCCTATTGAGAAATGCTCGTAACCAATTTGAAAATGCTCATTGGAATGATAAAATTCATGCACTACCATATAAAATGCTAGCATGCCTCAAGCAAATGCACGCAGGTCTAGAAAAATGCCCACAAAAATGAAAAAAAAGTTGAATATGGTTAGATAAAGAAAATGAAGTAAAGTGAAGTAGCATTGTGATGTTGTCATTGATGCATGCTTACCTTTTATGAATTTACTATATGACTGTTGATATGATTCATTATGCGGGCATGTCCTTACATGTCACAGCAATATAGTCTTCATGTGTAGTTGCTTGCATACTTATGCATGCATTTGCTTACATGTCATGGGTATTTCAATGATCTGCTGTCATTTCAACGATTTTCCTGGAGGAATCTTTACACCTCTATTTCATGCATTTTGGGGTTCAGCGACCATTTATCTATTACCCTATGGGCATGTTTAACTACTTGTCGACATGTAATTTTAGTCTAGAATCCACAATGCAATACTTGCGGGAATTATGTAAATTAAGTGTGGGATTTAAATGTATTTAAAATATTTCACTAACTCAGAGTTATACTTGGAAGAAGGGTTGATAGGGTAGCAATTTGGTTAGATAAAGAAAAGCAAATAAAGTGAAGCAACATTGTGATGTTGTCATTGATGCATGCTTACCTTTTATGAATTTACTATATGTCAAATGTTGATACATTCATTATGCGGGCATGTCCTTACATGCCACGGGAATATAGTCTTCATGTGTGGGTGCTTGCATACTTATGTGGGCATGTCCTTACATGTCATAGGAATTTCAATGATCTGCTGGCATTACAACACCTCCCGCAGGCATCTTTCCACCTCTATTTCATGCATTTTCGGGTTCAACAGGAATTTATCTATTACCCTATGGGCATGTTTAGTTAGTTGCATACATTTTATATTATTCTTGCATGCATAATGCAATACTTGTGAGATCTATGTTCATTAAGTGTGGGCTTTAAATGTCTTCAAAATATTTCACTAACTTAGAGTTGCACCAGGAAGCAGGGTTGATAGGAAGTAGGTGAAGTATTTTTTGTATAAAAACATCCATCCTGATCAATATGTGGAGTGAAGTCAGGAGAAAATCATGACTGTATCTATCAATAAAACCTTGAGTGCAATTTATGGAGGGAATATAGGAGCAACTCTCATACATGCAGAGCATTATATACTCTGCTAGAAAATGAGTTAATTGATTAAATGAAAGAAGTTGACTTACCAAAGACATATATGTGAAGAAAAATATACTTATACTAGATATACTACTGGTTTTTAACCACCCGGTCCTGAAGATTCGTTAGCCTATGCTTTTCCTAATGCCTTAGTGACATTCACATTTTCTTATGGGTCTCCATATCAATCTGTCAATGTTCCTTTGCGTATATTTTGGAGATGAAGGGGGTGGACATCCTTGAGGATAGAAAACCCCCAAATATGGGATACCATTAAAATTGAGCAGAGTCCAGATGCCCACCCAATAAAAAGCGGCCTATAGGAAGAACTCGTACTATAAAAAATGAGTCAAACAAGAAATTGATCTGTGTCTGGTGAACCTTAAGGGTTTCTCCATGCTCACAAGCTATCTTTCTGGTTGTGTCAAGGAATGGGTTCACTGAATGAACAAGATTTGCTCCTCTACAACCTTGGAACCTCCTCTATGACCTAGATCCTAGTTCATGGATGAGGTAATTGAAAAACATCCTCTGCAACCTTGGAAAATCCTCTACGACCTCGGGCCTAGTTCGTGGGTGAGGTGAGTGAAATATGTAGAATTTCATTGTTGCAATAGGGGGAAGGTAAGATGGATAGTTTTAATTGTTTGTTGTTTTTTTAATTTTTATTAATTATCATTGTCGCTGTAGTGAGAAGGATTATCATGATCATTGTTTTTATGTCCATCATCGTAATCATAGAGAACATCATCGTCAAAATACCCTATCTTGAAAATGATTTGTCATGAGTGTAATATGGTGACCATTTTGAATCTTAACACAGAGAGGATGCTTAATAAGGGCCATCTCGTGGTTCTTATTTCCTATTCCATTTTCAAAGGCCATACTATAACATAAAAAACCAAAATAATGGGTGAAGGTATTAAGGTATTGTGAACTTGGGTGGTTTATTTTTGCTTTTGGGAGCTATGAGTATGGGAGGGATTTATTTTTCATTCCTAGGGATACATCCACTATCAAGAAGACTTTTCAACACATTTCAACGGAGCACAATATGAGTGCCGATGTTTTATCCAAGGAAGCACTTTCTCTTGAGATGGGAAAACTTTCCTATATTGAGATGTTGGATGGAGAGTCTATTGGGAGTGATTCCATCTAGTTATTTTAAGTTATGTTATTCAATATAATTACTGTGGCTTACTCATCTTTCTTAGAAATGATGCAAGTTTTTTTTAGCCTTTGAATATGCTCTACTAACTGTTCCTTTGGATGAGTTGTTTTCATGGCATATAAATGCCTTACTCCAGTGGGATTTTCACTTCCCCCCCTAGGTTATTCCTTGGATAATCCTTTAGGGCTCTTTATGTGCTTCTTTGGACTACGTGGAATGTATTTTTGGTGTTGGATTGAGGATTCCTTTTGTACACCCTTTGATGATGGGATGTAGGATACATTTTTGAGATAGACTGGGTACTTTGTATTGACAAAAGTATAAGATATAAGATATTTTTGAAATTATTAAAACCAATCAAAAATGTAATTTTGAAGTTATAGAAAGTGTTTGTTGTTTTTACTAGTTGGGCTTCCATGATAAAATTTTGTTCTCTGTATCTTGTTGATTATGTTTTTTATTTATTATTTTAGAAGTGGATAAAATTGTGAAAAAGGTAACAGTACTAATTCACCGCCCCTTTCAATATTGTCCAATATTGTAACATTTAAATGATTATGGTTATTAATCTTTTTGTTTTCATTACTTTAATGATTATTAATGTGGCTCTCTATTTTATAGTATTGTGCTGATTAAAACAATTAATATACCTATATTTGTGTTATTTACAATTTATATGTGAAATGTTTGTTCAGTTTTGTTGCATAGCTTATTTTTTAATATGTGTGACATATTATGAGGACTATGGTTATCCTCAAGGGGCTGGCCACCCCTTTCTGGGTTAACCTGAGGAAGATAGATGACCACATCTTCTTCCTTATCCAATGATGACGATTATGAGCTTCCACTCTTTGCATGAGAAACATGAGACATATGATCACATACAATTGAGAAGGCTGGGTAACCTACCCTCACATTGAATTGATGTCCAAACTGTCTTGTCCTTTTTTCCATGTCATAATCCTTTTTCATCAACCTTTATATTCCTTTTTGCAATGTCATAATCCTTTTCCATCAACATCCTTTTTCCTTTACTATTGTACATGTCATGGGAATCCTCCATCCAATTGGTCGTACAACATAGTTGGAGAATATATTTATACGCTTAGGCTTCCCATAATAGATTTACTTTAGCTGTACCTATCAAGTGTTTAAATTTATCATTGAAATGTCTGTGACATGCGAGGACATGCCCTCATAATGAATGTATCGACAATCGTCTAGTAAATTTATAAAAGGTAAGCATGCATCAATGATAACATCACAATGCTTCTTCACTTTATTTTATTTTCTTTATCTAACCATACTGCTCCCCTTGAAACCTTGCTGGTATGTTCATCTCAAGATATTTAATTTGTCTCACATATATCTTCAGAATCAATGAAAAGTAATATCTCACAAATGTATATTTTTGCAAACATATTGTACCTAATTTATTCCTGTATTTTACTTCATCTATTGCTATGGCTTCCTACCGTCATTTTTCAACCTTTTCTGCATTTCTATGGGCATTTGTCTGGACATGCATGCATATGTTTGACACCTATGGGAATTTTATAAGGTAGCATGGGAATTTTATTAGTCCAACAGGAATTTTATTAGTCCAACAGGAATTTACAAACTGGCTGCAGGGCGTTTCTCAACAGGCTGCAGACATTTTACCAAATCAAATGTTTATCCAAATTAGAGAATTGATGTAAGTGTATTGTGAAACTTAAATGTGGGCATATTTAACTAGCTGCAAGAATTTTTACAAGGTGCAATAATTTTTACTCTATTTACTTATGGGGATTGTTATTTCTCTATTTCCTCGTGGGAATTTTTAACTACATGGGGGCATTTTTACTCTCAAGTGCGGGCATATTTCAAGCTTGAGGATATTATTGAGGCATGGCTGGAATTTGTTGAATCCACTTGCGGGCATATTGGGGACCCTGTGTGCATTTTAATGACATCTCCTTCACTCATGCATGCATTTTTCTTTTGTGTACGTGCATTTTTTTGAAGCTTTCCACAAGTATTGCATTATGCATGCAAGGATAAGATAAAATTTCCGCAGCTAGTTAAACATGCCCACATGGCAATTTTGAACCTTTTGTGCATTTGTGCATGCATTCTTTACATCAGCTGGGAGGATGAGCCAAAACATGTTTTGAATACTTGTTCCGTACTTTCCCATTAGAGGAAATTTCAACTCAAAATGGGCATCCTAAAAAAAATTAATAAAATAATAGTTAAAATAATAAAATAATATTTATTAATTTTGGAGGAAGAAAAGAAAAAAACTACTTTTTTTTTGTATTTTCGACATATCTCCCTGTTTTTTTACACAAATTTTGATCGGGAGATCTCGTTGGATGCGGAATTAGATTCTGCATCCAATGAGTACCCACTCAGCATAATTTTGACGGGCCCCTCTACCCAAAGAACAATAAATACCTGAAAAAATATGATGATGATGTCATCATCACGTTTTTTCAAGATTTTCTTGTTTTTGGGGTAGCGAGGCCCATCAAAAGTATGTCAAGTGGGTACTCATTTGATGCAGAATTTAATTCCGCATATGTTTACCTATGTCATCTAGTTTGCTTGTAGTAGATAAGGTTCATTGTCATTGTATACCTTCTGTATCTCATGTAAATAGAGGAAGGAGAGAGTCGTTATTATAATAAATCATAATGACTATAGGCCTTGTGGTTGGTGCATAACATGAGAGGTGTCTTAGATACCTAGGCCTATGCAAAGTTTGCAAAGTAACAAAACTAAATATATGTTTCAGAGAATTTTTTTTGTCACAAATATAACATTTAATTTGGTTGTGACAACCTATTAACACTGTATTTTTCCCAAGTGAAATCATTTGTTAAACTAATCTCTTTCACCCATGTATGTTTGAAGGCAGTTTCGGGGTAAGTTAGCAGCACAACATCGTGGATGCTGTGCAAAGTCAAAGATGTTGCTCAAGGAGGAAAAGGGCGTGCATGACGAATTTACCATATTTTATGTATTTTGGTCATAGTTTGTATATTTAGACCGCATTATGTGGAGTGTGGTCCTTCTATATTTTGGTAGAATTAGTTAGGAAGTTGACTTATTAAGAATTAGTCAAAACAATAGTAATATATCTCATCACAAATTTGTCAAATTTAACATTTTATTCAAGACATTAAACTAATAAACAATATCATGTAGGCCAAATTTGTCTTCGAAATTGGAGTTTTCTGGAACTTGGATTTTTCCAAACATCCCTCCTAATGGGGGTTGAGGCTCTTTTGACACCTTCAGCACAATTGTTTCAGTGAACTCTAGCATAAAGAAGCATACTTTAAAAACAAAAATAATACAAAAAAACATAACATTTTAAATAGGTTAACAAAAATAAATAATTAAAGAATTTAATTTACTTATCAATAAATATAATTATATTTGATTTATAAATTCAATAACTTGATATTAAAAAAAAAATTATAAAACATTATATAAAAAAATATTATTTTGAAAAAAACACAAAACATTATATTATATTAAAACATAGAACATTATATTGTAACATAAAACATTATATTAATTTTTTTCTTTTAAAATTAACTTACGGCGCTCCCTCCACTGCCCACTCCCTCCCCTGTGCGCTCCCTCCACCTCTGCCTCCCTTCCTTCCCCCACCTCCCATCTCCTGCCACCTCCACATCCTTCGATCCCTTCTCCCCCCTCCCATCCTCCCACATAGCCCAAGCGTCCCTTCCCCCCATCTGAGCCTCCTCCATCTCATCCTCCATTTTTCTCTACCTCCCCATTTCACCACCTTTGTAGTCGCATTAAGGGAGCACCACTCCTTCGGGCACCAAAGGGCCACCCCTTACTGGCGATGCAATTCTGAGAATCGCACCACTAGTAAGGGGTATCCCTTCGGCTCCCAAAGGAGCAACGCTCCCTTAATGCGATGGTGGCTCCCCCTCTGCCTTCTCCCCATTTCACAACCTCCACTGTCGCATTAAGGGAGTGCCACTCCTTTGGACGCCAAAGGACCGCCCCTTACTGGTGGCACGATTATAAGAATCGTGCTGCAAGTAAAGGGTGACCCTTTGGTGCCCAAAGGAGCAGCGCTCCCTTAATGTGTCCGCGGAGGAGGTGAAATGCAGAGGCGGAGGGGGAGGAGGGAGCGACACTCCCTTAATGCAACCGCGGAGGTGGTGAAATGCAGAGGCAAAGGGGGAGGAGGTGGAGGGGAAGGTAAGAGGAGATGGAGGAGGGTGACGTGGGGAAAAGGGATGCTTGCACTGCCTAGTGGGAGGATGGAATGGGGGAGAAGGGATGGGCAGAGGTGGAGCCTCATGGGGGAATGGAGGGAAGGTAAAGTGGAGCAGTGGGGAGAGGGAGGAAGGGGGTGGAGGGGTGCCTGGGGAGGAGCGATTTGGAAGCGATCGAGAGTTGAAGGGAGGAGAAATTGTGAACCTGGCGCTGCTACGGTTGTCCTTTCTCCTTTTTCCTTCTTCCTTGAAAGGTAAAGCTATTTTATTGATGATATGATGCTTCTTCTGGAAACTTATCTTTAAAATTCAGCATTGAGCGTGTGGTTAATGAACTCAGGTGTTAACTATGTTATAATGTACTGCAGGAAAGTACGACCCAAACTCACATTTTACCTATCCTTTCAAGTTTTTGTACTTGGTTTGCGAGAGTATGTATTATTTCATGATTCCATGCCTCCTGCTTCTCTTTACAACAGTCACTCAGTTCCATTTGTGATTGTTGTTAGAATAATCAACCCATAGTTAGCTACCTTAGACATTAATTTCATTATTTTTGTCTCATTTGCCTAGTTCATGTGTCCCACCTTGTGCAAGTTGTCATTTACCTATCCATAGGGGTCAAACTTGCCTTATTTGACTCATGTAGCACTTGGAAAACCTCAAGGAATCAAATCTTCTTTATTCCTGGCCTCCTAAGCGCCCTTTTGCTTTTTCTGCTTTATTCCCTGCTTTTTCAGTGTTTTAAGGCAAATGGAAAAGCTTGACTAGGTGAGGTTGACTAGTTTTTTGTCCTACACATACTCCACTCTTTTATCCTTGTAAAAGCATGTATGAGTTGTCATTCCATCACTCTTTATCTTGCTTAAGTGCTTTTCCCAATTCGTGAGCTCCATGACTGATTTGGGATCAGCTTTTTGCACCTATGGGGGATTTGCTTAATTTAAGTAAGCCTTCTTTATGCTAGATTCGAATTGCTCCTCATGCATTCGAATCCCTTATGTAATTATTTAATGATGCAACCTATTATGTTACAGGGTTGGCTATTGTACACTTATTCAATACAGTTTAGTGTTCAGCTCATTATTCAGTCTCTTTTGTGAGTGATTTTGCATGTTCAATTGATAATTGTTGTGAGTAAAATTAATCTATCACTGAGTTCAATTTCCACATGGTATTAGAGCTATTGTATATTGATTTCTCTCCTTCAAAATTGTTTTGCAGGTTCGACATCAGTGACTGGGAGCCTTCTACTGACAACCGGGACAATTTCTAAGCTATGGATCAATCTTAGAAGATCATATTGACTCCCTTCAATTTATTTGAATGGAAAGTAGAGATGGAGATATTGTTGAGAGTGAAAGGCCTCTACAGGGTGACTATGGAAACAGAAGCAGAGCCCAATGCAGCTACAGAGAAGATTAAATGGCACAACAGGAGGGATGAGGCCTATGGTCTCTTATGTCTGAGTATTTCTAGAGACCTCCTTTTCCATATTGATGGATTGACATCACCGAATGAAGTATGGGAGAAGCTTACTGATCTTTTTGGAAAGATAGATGAGATGAGGGCACATCAAATAAAAAATGAGCTGATTTCCCTAAGTCCCAATAGCTTTGAATCTCTACAACTCTATTTCTCCAAGTTCAAAGCACTTGTTTTGCAGCTGAAAGAGTGTGGGATCGAAAAGAAGGATGATCAGCTGGTCTTGGCCATTCTATCAAAGCTTGGCCTTGATTATTCAGTGTTTGTTTCGACCTTCTATGCCACAAAACGGACAGCTCGAACCTGGAAGATGCCTAGCCTTATAGATTTCATGGAATCTCTCACACAAGAACAAGACAATTTGGTGATGATGGGCACCATCAAACCATCCAAAGATCAAGCTCTAATTGCTGGAGATTCGAGGGTGGATTCAAAAAGAAAAAATAAAGCTAAAAATCCACTTGATCAAAAGAGAGACAAGAAACAGTCTCCGGAGGAGCCACAAGGTTCCAAGAAGAACTACCAGAAGAAGAAGAAAAACAAAGGAGAAATGAGCAAGTGCGCATACTGCAATAAGGGAAATCACACTGAAAGCTCTTGTATGAAGAAGCAAATAGACATGCTGACCCAACTCCTGGAGAAGAATGGAATCTCCCTTCCAGACATCTCAAAGAAGAGAGAAGGAGGATCAAGTTCAGATGACAGAAAGAGAGTTCATGCATTGGTTGCTAGCACATCAAGATCACCCAGTTTTATCATTGATTCTGGAGCTTCAAGACACATGGTTTCGACCAAGGAGGCCTTCTCCTCACTTGACATGTCGAAGGGACCACCTATAGTACTGGGATATGACTCTCTCACTAAAAGTTTGGGCAAAGGGAGGATTGATCTTGATCATGGTCAGTTCAGCAATGTGTTGTATGTGCCTGTTCTTGCCTCCAACCTCTTATCAGTGTACCAGATGACTCACACTGGGTCTCCAAAGAAGGGCATATTCTCCCCTGATGAAGTTGAGATCAAAGAGATCTCAAGTGGTAAAGTCATTGCAAAATGAGTTGTGAATCTGTTGGGCTATAGGGAAGACCCGGGTATTATACCTTTAACTTCGCACCAACAAAAGACCCACAGAGTTGGCCCTTTAGGCAACAACCTACGAACAGGTTGCAGTCTCACCCGAAACAACTATGGGGTGCCGCAGAACCAGATTTCTGCAAGCAGAAGAGGGATATTACTGTACCTTTAGCTTTTAACATATTATAAATATAAATCACAGATCTTAACATTCACTTATTTAGATTCACGGTTAGATAAACAAACAGTGCCTTGCACAACCCTTTACTCGGAATTCACAGCGAAGTTATTATCTAGCATTGATCTTTACTTATCAGATATATAGATATTAATGCATGAAAGAACACAACAAAAACAACACACATAACCACGACACAAGATATAAAGTGGTTCACCCCCAGTGTAGGGGTTACGTCCACAGAACTGTGTTTTATTCAACTTTCTACAAAAACCATGGTTCTGATCTGTGCACTCAGCTGTAGATCCCTTCAAGTCCTCAAAGCCACGCACACAGCTATAGGCCTCTGCGCACACAGCTGCAGAGGTCGTCCATGCACACAATTGGGACTTAACCTTCTCTTACAAAATATCCTTAGCTTCACATCAATTCCTTTTACATAAAAATCCTAACCTTACTTCTTTACAAGAGTTCATATTTATACAGTGCGCTTATTACAAAACCATGGGCTTAAACCATGGGCACCCTGAACCCTAAAAACTGGACTTAAACCATGGGTTTATTACAAAAAGAGGACTTTGACCCAACCCCGACACCCCTAAGACTATTTTGAGTCATAACTCCGCTTACAACTTCCACAAAAACCATGGAGTTACCAAAATTAGGGACCTTTAAGGTGTGCTCCCCAACAGGCCCCTAAGACTCACCAGTGTCTCGTCCCGGGACACTCGGCTGCTCTTCTGGTCCACAAACTTTGTCGGCAAAGAGAGCGTACTGCTTGTTGAGACCACGCATAATATTGTCAGTTGCTTGCTCCTTTTTGACCAACTCCTACAATACTGTGGTTGATTCTTTGCTGGCCTTTTCCTGCGCAAATCCATCATATTCCTTCAGAACTTTGAGTTGGGTGTCCATAGCAGTGCTCAACTCAAAATCTTCGCTGATAAGAAGCTGCAGATAATTTTCCACTTCTGTTGCTCTTGCCCTGCATGACTCAATTTCCTGCTAGATTTTGTTGCTGCGCTTTACCTTGAGCATCTTCTCCATAGGTGGCAGAGTCTTAATTGCCACTTTTACTGCATCCAATTCGATATGTCGCTGCCTGATGGTTTCTTGCAGCTGTCCGACTTCTAGATGTTCCTGCAATGTGGTCCAGGCCTCAACACTGTCTTCTAACAGCTTTGCTGCACTGCTCACAATATCCGATATTTTTGCTGTGGAGGCCTGAATGTCTACTCGGCGTTGCTCCCTAATCTCTGGTGGGATCTCCGGGGTGAGGCGGAGTTGAAGCTCCAAAATCTGAGCCTCATGTTCTGCTTTGAGCTTCTCTATTTCACTGCGAGAATGCTGTGTGTATTCCTTCAGCCTGACTAATCTTTGTTCTGGTTCTTCCACCTGCTGTACATCGAAATCAGGAAGACTTCGGCATGTTTCATCCAAAATTCGTACCAGTGTAATTCGCTTACGTTCTGCATCCCTCTTTCTCTGCTCTGCTGCCTCTAGCTGTGCTGCGAAGCCCCACTGCTAACTTATGACATTTTCTAACTGCATTTGTGAATATTGGTCTCATGCCTGGATTTCCTTCATAATTGCTGACTGATAGAGATGTAGCTCCGTCATGGATATCTTAGTGTAATCTATTCCAACCTGCATACTCATCTCTGATCGAGACGCCACATCCGTTAATATGAGAGCTGCGTTGGATACTTGTCCTTTGTTATCTCTAGCCAGCCATTGCCTAAGGTCTGGCTACGCGGCAACTGGGGCACTGCTTGCTGAAGCGCAAGTTAGTGATTTCTACGCTAAGTCCTTCAGCTCTGAAACGTGCTTTGCTACACCAGTGAGGGCCTGTAGATGTGTATCTACAAATTCTAACCATTTCTGGGTGAGAGATTCTATGGACTTTGATAGAGCCTGAGCAAGCTCCTCACTTGTTAGGCCGACCTCCTCGACAATATTCTTGTCCTTCGACGCCTTGATTTTCTTCCGGCGCTAGGGTGTGTGCATTTCCTCTGGCTCTGGCGTCTTGCTCTTATCTTGTCGATTAGGGTCTGAAGCAGTTTGAGCCAAGTCTTCTTCTTCTTCTTCATTGCCCTCATCTCCACCCTAGTTTCTTTCACTCTGCTGCGAATCAGTTTTTTCTTCACTATCTTCAGGGGGTTCTTGCTGCTGTGTATGACTAGGGCTTGCGCCCACATTAGTAACTGGGGGAACAGGAATGGTGGGTTTTTTCCCTGCGTCCTTCAACCATTCAACCGACCACTGTTGAACAACTGCAAGGATTTCGGCTTGGGTCACTACATACAGTAACTTAAACCATTGATGCTTTTGGTCCGTGCAGGCCTAGATGAAACTATGGTGCATGTCGACACTGAAATGGGCTGCGTCCTCGTATTGAGAGAACAACTCATTACTGAGCCGAGGGGTTTTTGTAATCTCATACAAGATACTCATCATATAAAAAGAAAATACACAGTTTGTCATCTGCTATAGGGTTTTATCCTGGGAAACCCACAGAGAGGTGTACCATACTGTGCCAGGCAGGTCCGAAGGTATAGCAGCAAACTGCGCCTCGGTAGGTTCCTGCCATCCTACCAGGGTGATGAGGACTATTAACCATGAATAATGAAAGGGCCTACCTTTCTATTGCACATCGCGGATGTCTTCAAGGAATTCCTTCGCGATATACGCTGACCAGTTGTAACTGTATCCTTCAGCACAGTTCGCAGCAATTCTGATAACCGGGGCAGGCACTTCATATGGTCTGCACTTTTGCATGAGCTTGCATGCTAGAATCTCAACTGCAAAGCGAATATTATTTTGTTGAATATTAGAAGCATGATACCCTCATTTTCCCTTCGTCAGGACGAAGCATTCCTTCATGCTTTGTGCGAGCTTCATATCCTCATGCTTTGAAGGAAATTCGGTCCCCGAATCAGGCCCTGCTATTGGTAAGGTTGTGATCCTATGAATGAGCTCACCATTGATAGGAATTTTCTTGTCTCCTATCCATAAGTGACCGTCATGTACTAAGGCTAGCAACTGCTTGACCACTATGGTCACTTGTGTGCTGTGACCAAAATGGGGAACATCAAGCATCTTTAGCAGGACAGCTCGATCCAAGCCAGCAACCCACTATTTTACTTCCAGCACTGTCGCACCAGTCTCTTGATATTTGAAAAAATTCAAGTATTGTGCTGGGGCGAATTGTGGAAACTTTCCATGATCATTTGTGTCATGGTCGGCATACTTAAGCCGGTCGATTTTCCCCGTCATGGTCCCAACCAACTGCACACCCGGGGGCAATGAAGGGGTGCGCACTATGGATTTCTTGAGCCGCCGAGGTGGCTGAACTCCTAGCTGAACTGGTGGGAGATATGGTGGATGCTTCGGTGCAATGTTCTAATATTCTGCAGGTGGGGCCTCTGTTGAAGCAGACATATGCATCCTGGGGTCCTCTGGCATTTTTCCTGATTGCTTGCGGCGGTCTTCGTTGTGCTTAGAATGCACCTCAGGCTTAAACTTCTTTCGGGCAGAGAGCATCTGCATCGGCTGAGTCAACGCTGGGGGGGTTTCTTCACGGGGTGCAGATGCAGATGGTTGGTTGAAAAGGTTTGGCAAACCCGTCCTCTCAAACTCTCTCAACAGTTCCTGGATCTCGTGATTGCCTGTCATGGATGCAATTGGAAAACTCAAGAAGCTGAAGAATGCGAACATCGTGGATGTGGGTAACTTCTTATAGAATCTATCCACAAAATATGTCATAACTGTGCATTGATGGCACCAAATCGGATAGATATCTTGTCCAAATGGTGGTATATTTTCCAAGATCACATTAATATGGGCAGTTAATACAGAGAACGTACCGGCGCCGCCAAATTTAATTTCTTCTAACGGTCGTGTTTTTAGCTCCGACAGTCCTTTCCCTCTTCGATACAGGCAGTAGCTGTGGCTGTGCCCTAATACAGACACTCGACACCTCTGGACACCATTTGTGACAGGGAGTCGAGCTTCTACCCACGATAGAATGTCATCCACATCTTGAATGATTCCTCTTATTTCTAGGCACTTCATCAGACATAAGTCCTGACACTCATGGAGAAGTTGGGTCGCTTTGCTTACCGTGTCTGCATCCCAATATTCTCCACTGGTAGCACACTTAGGTTGGTCTTTTGAACCAATGTTGACTGTCCACGTCTTCAGGGGCTGAGTCACTTCAGGGGCTTCGACTACTGGTCCATGTATGTCGCAGTGTGCTTCTGACCTAGGAATAGTACTATTGCACAAATCATCATCCTCGTCAATTGCGAGGTTATAATATTCGATTGCATGAAATTCTTGTGCTTTCCAATCAGGCCGGTATTTTACTACTTCTTGAGCCTCCACTAGCCTAGTATGGACCAACCTGATAGCTACATCTAAAGCTGGACAAACTTCATTAGTAGAAAAGGTAAGCACAAAGCTATCAACAAGACAATCCAATCTTACAGTATCTTGGCGAAGCTCAGCCTCCGCGTACCAATTCTTTGCAATAGGATCCAAGGTATGCACAAACCTATGTACCCACTCTGCACGAGGTACATGCTTCCAGGATTCGTAACATTGCTCCAAATGCTTCTGAGGGTTAGTTTTACCATTAAACCTGCTCTGGACCTCCTATGGTCGATCCATGAATCTCAGGCGAAGGGACTATTGGCAAAATTCCCAACTATGAATGTACTATTTGTGACCATTCCACCATTTGGATGCTGTAGCTCTGAATGCTGAAGCCAAAGTCTCCATTTTCTGTGAGTCTAGTATCTGGGATGAGAATTGCTCAATAAACTCTTCTGGATCTGACAAGCCATCAAAAATAGGGAGGACTCTTACCTGTGCACCAAGCCATCTGAGAGATTTGGTAATTGTGGCACATCTATGTCCATGTAGTCCATATAGTCTATTCTGCCAATTCTCTAGGCCATCATCTAAATCTGTCATGCAGGAGCTGTCAGACTGCCAATCCATATTACCTTCAGCATTAGGATCAACATAATCTTCTTCCTTCGCTATGATATTGTCGATGTGGTCCAACACATCCTGGTCTTCATCTCGTACTGGTTCTATGTATTTCTCTCCTTGTGAGGGATCCAGTGGTACTATGAATCACAAATCCCTCCCTTTGAAAGTCATTTATCTCTTCTTAAGGTTAATAACTGCATCATTGTCCAATTCCCACGCAATACCTAACAAGGCTGGATAGGGATTGCTGTCATTAATGATCTCAATAACTTCGAAGTCTGCTACATTACAGACACCATCAATATCGACTGGGACACTAGGGAGTTGTCCTAGGGGCACAATCTTCTGCTGATTGGCTAATCTCAACTGTATAGGTGACCAGTCAAGGGTAGGTTTTCCCATTTGTTCCTAGGTCTGTTTGGTTAGGACATTTACCTCTGATCCTATATCCAAAATAACATCAGTCATATCATACTCTCCTGTCTGAGCACTCAATCTCATTTCCCTACCAGTTCTTCTGACTCTATTAACAGCTTTTTCCTGACCAATACTTTGCTGAGGTTCACAGGAAGCAATAACTTGCTGCAACTCACTTAAAGCATTCTGATTTCTTAAGAGTTTCAGACAACTCTGTAAAAAGGAGGACAGGGTGCTTACTTTATCCGTCGAAGCATCTTGCGGCTGCGACTGCTGCTGATGTGGCTGCGCAGGTGCTACTGATGTGCTAGAATCCAAAAAATATTTCTTGGCTTCCATGAATGTCTCTTTCTCTCTTTCAATATCAAAAGCGGGGAATTTCACGGGGGCATTACAAACCCAAGCTTTGTCAAGCTGGTCCTCCTTAGTCTGTATGTGCGTCATAGCTCCGCTTCGAGTAACAACATTAATGGCTGGGGCAGGTCTTTGCTCGATGGAAATCATATGAAGATTCTAAGTAGGGGCACTGTTTCTTTCCTGAATCTTAGCTATCAATTGCAGGCACTGCTCGATCACATGATCTACTGCTCGACAATACTGACATGTCGTAGTGGGGTTCCGACAGTCGCGAGCTAGATGTCCGGCCTGGTTACAGTTATAACACACCACCTAACTGCGTCCTCTACCAGCCATACCACCACGACCATGGCCTCCAAAACCACCTCTTCCTGATGCACCACCATGGTAGCCATAGCCATCATTACTCTGTCCCTCATTTTGTACTCGATAGGTATCATAGGTGCATTCTCTCATGAGGTCATAACTACAACACTCATCTTCATTATGTCCTACGGACTTACAGAATTTGTAGTAAGGGTTCTTGGGGACTTGCACATACCTTTGTAGCAGATAGCAATTCTCGGGTCGATGCTGGCCAGTTGTCCGACAAATCTCACAATATAGAACAGTAGGGTTGAACGGGTTTGGTGCACCAGTATTCAGGTAATTTCTTACCACAGGGCACCGTTCCTTGTCGTGACCTTCTATCCGACATTGTGTGCACCAAAACTCTTCGCGACCAGTTTTTCATTTCTTCATATCGCGAAGCTCCAGAGCCATTGCTACCAACTGCACTTGGATTTGAGAAATACCAGAGTTGTCTTCGACAGGAGCGGTTTCAAGCTTCATCGCGATTTCCAGGGCCTCCTGCTGGTCAGCAACCTTCTATTGCATGAGTGGAGTTCTCATATGTTGTAGCAACGCTACAATGAACCATTCCTTGTGCTGCGCAGGTCTAATAGGGAAACTGACTTGCTCTAACAGAACTTTGAATATTTGATTAAAGTCCCATATTGACTCTCCACGCCTCTGTTGAATCTCTTTCAATTCGGTGATACACTGCGACTCGGATTTTGGATTCTTAAATTCCTTTATCATTGCTGCTTTGATATCAGCCAAAGCATGGTTCTGAGTGCTGGAAAACTTCATGAACCATGTCAGAGCATGGTCTCTGAAAGAAGTAACCAGCTGCGCTCTTTTTGTATCTTGATTCGTAATGGACTTAGCAGTCCACACTACTTCACATAAAAACCAGAACTATTCTAGATCCTCTGATCCCATTCCTTTGAAGAGAGGTAGCTTAATGTCATCATGCATGTGGGGCATAGTGGATCTAGGGGGGGGGGGACTTACTAGGGTATACTGACCTGCGACAGGGATACTCGGGCTAGGGTGACTTTCAGACTGTGACGGATTCTCAGGGATAATAGGTCTTCGCTGCGGGGTTACCAAAGGGTTTCCAATAGAAGGGGTTTCTTTGGGTTCTGAATCGACAGGATTTACAGGGGAATACTTGGTATGCTGACCTTGGGAATAGGATCCAAAATCTCGCTTGTACCTCTTTCCACTTCGCAGCAAACCACTTTTCCCGTCGAAGGTATTTTCACTTACAAACATAGGTTAGTAATACTAGAGCTAACAGTCTGATTCAATTAGCAATATACCTTTTTCAGCTAATAGAATTTTAATTCTCAAACTAAATGAATTAAAAAACTTACCCCTTGGTCCTTTGAAAAAATGCCGCTTGGTTTCACTAAAGGAAGTATTCGTGTCGATGGTGAAATCCGTCACAAATGCTTCGAGGGTTCGCGTTGTCCAGAAATCAACAGCGCGTGATATCTTGTTGTTCACCCTTTTTCAGTATATTAATTCTTGTGGGGGTCTAATCAGGAAACTGATGTTCTTGGAAGTTCGTCCTTCTCTCTGTTAACCTGGATAACCACTGGCGTAACTCTATGTGGATACTGCCAAAGAAAATTTCATAAACATCACAAAAAACATACCTTTGTAAAAAGTCGTTTGCACTACGACGCGGATCGTTGTTCTCTTGCGCAGCAAATTTCAGATAAGTCTCATCAAGCCAATCACCGATTTCCTTCACAGAGGGTCTCCAGAACATAGCCCTCAAGGTACGACGTAAACCCCTCTTGAGTAGATATTGATTTCAACCGGCAACGGAACCTATTTGTTGGGCTATAGGGCAGACCCGGGTTTTATACCTTTAACTTTGCACCAGCAAAAGACCCACAGAGTTGGCCCTTTCGGCAACAACCTATGAACAAGTTGCAGTCTCACCCGAAACAGCTATGGGGTGTCGCAGAACTAGATTTCTACAAGTAGAAGAGGGATATTACTGTACCTTTAGCTTTTAACAGATTATAAATATAAATCACAGAGCTTAACATTCACTTATTTAGCTTCGCGGTTAGATAAACAAACAGTTCCTTGAACAACCCTTTATTGGGAATTCACAGCGAAGTTATTATCTAGCAGTGATCTTTACTTATCAGATATATAGATATCAATGCATGAAAGAACACAACAGAAACAACACACAGAACCACGACACAAGATATAACATGGTTCACCCCCAGTGTAGGGGTTACATCCATAGAACTATGTTTTATTCAAATTTCTACAAAAACCACAGTTTTTATTTGCGCACTCAGCTGCAGATCCCTTCAAGTCCTCAAAGCCATGCACATAGCTGCAGGCCTCTGCGCACACAGCTGCAGAGGTCATCCACACACACAGCTGTGACTTAACCTTCTCTTACAAAATAGCCTTAGATTCGCATCAATTCCTTTTACATAAAAAGCCTAACCTTACTTCTTTACAAGAGTGCATATTTATACAGCGCACTTATTACAAAACCATGGGCTTAAACCATGGGCACCCCGAACCCTAAACCTTGGACTTAAACCATGGGTTTATTACAAAAAGAGGACTTTGACTCAACCCCGACACCCCTAAGACTATTTTGAGTCATAAATCCGCTTACAAGTTCCACAAAAACCACGGAGTTACCAAAATTAGGGACCGTTAAGGTGTGCTCCCCAACAGAATCATGCTCAGAAGGTATACATGTTCTCACACTTCCTACGCTACTCAAATCCCTCCGCTCTTCTGATTCATGCTAATGAAGCAAGCAAGCTTTGGCATGAAATATTTGGCCACCTAAATTACAAGTATCTTTCTGATCTTAGTGAAAAAGAGACGGTCATAGGGTTGCCCAAGATAAAATTTTCCAAAGGAGTCTGCCAAGGTTGTATCCTAGGAAAACACCCAGAGCATAAATTTGAGAGAGCTAGTCATGAGAGAACCTCTGCACCCCTCGAGCTGATCCAAAGTGATGTTGCTAGCCCATTCCCTCATATGTCCATGATTCAAGCCAAATATGCATTGAATTTCATAGATTATTTTTCTAGGTATTGCTGGGTTTACTTCCTGAAACACAAGTCTGAAGTTTTTGGCCTCTTCAAAGTCTTTAACGATTTGGTTGAAAACCAGTCTGGGAGGAAACTCAAGGTCCTCAGATCTAACAATGGTGGTGAGTATGTCAAGTCTAAGTTTATCAATTATTGTGCATATTCAGGTATTCAAATGCAGCATTCTATCGCTTACACACCACAGCAAAATGGTGTTGCTGAGAGGAAGAACAGATCACTGAAGGAGATGGCAACATGCATGATGGAGGCCAAAACTTTGCCACAAAAGTACTGGGCCAAAGCTATCAACTGTGTAGCCTATATCCAGAATAGGGTGCCTCATAAACATCTTTAAGGTATGACTCCTTTCGAAGCATGGAGTGGGCACAAGCCAGATGTGACCCATTTCAGGATTTTTGGCTCAAGGGCTTGGGCTAGAATTCCAACAGAAAAGAGAAAGGCTTTGCAGCCCCAAAGCCAAGAGTGTCTATTTGTTGGATACTCTAAAGATTCAAAAGGGTACAAACTGATAAATTTTATCACAAATAAATCCTTCATCGAAAGGTGTGTTCAGTTTCAAGAAGAACCCCTTGCAGCAGTGGAAGTTGGAGAAGCCTCTTCACCACCTGAACCTCTGAAAGTAAGTGAAGAGTTTGTTGAACATGCTGATTCTGATTTTTCTAATGGATATGAGTTTATTTCATACCATAACATCCCTACAAGGCCAAAATGGGAATCCAAGACACTACATGGAGCAGGAGAGCTAGTTGGGGATCCCAATGACCCAAGGAGGACTAGATCTCAATTTGAGAGTGCTCTGTGCATGAAGGATCCTATGTTTGATGAAAAATTATATTTGATGGTGGGATATGATCCTAAAAAATATGAGGAAGCAGTAGGATATACAATATGGAAAGCATCCATGAAGGAAGAGTTCATCTCACTCCAGAAGAGCAACACATGGGAGCTAGTGGATCTTCCCCCAGGGAGGAAGTTAGTTCAGTGTAAGTGGGTCTACAAGACCAAATTTGCTGCTGATGGTTCACCTATGAAGTAAAATTCCATATTTTTAGCAAAGGGCTACTCACAGGTTCATGGCATAGATTACAATGAGACCTTTGCACCAGTGGCAAATATGGACTCCATCAGGCTAGCCTTAGCCATTGCAGCCTCAAGGCAATGGGAGGTACATCACATGGATGTAAAATGTGACTTCCTGAATGGATATTTCACTGAATAGATATATATGCAGCAGCCTCAAGGTTTTTCTACTAACCCTTCTCTTGTGTGCAGGTTGAGAAAATCATTGTATGGGCTAAAGCAATCCCCCAGGGCTTGGTATGCCAAGATCGATAGCTTCTTGCTATCACTGAATTTTGCTCGGTGCAAATCAGATCAAAATGTCTATTTGAAGTTAATTAATGGTTCATTAATTATCATTTTGTTATATGTTGATGACCTCCTCATTACAGGAAGCTCAAAGGATGAGATTGCTTCCTTAAAGGGTGCAATGAACCAAGCCTTCTCCATGACAGATTTGGGGTTCTTAAGTCAATTTTTGGGGCTTGAGATTGCTCAAAAAAAATATGGAATCAAGGTGCACCAGTCCAAATATTCCTTGGACTTGCTGAACAAATTCAAAATGAAGGACTACAAACCAAGCAAGACTCCTTTCCTTTCAGGAGTGAAGTTGAAAGAAGCTGATTCTTCACCTATGGTAAACAATACACTGTATAGGCAATTGATTGGATGTTTGTTCTATCTTACACATAATAGACCTGATATTTATTATGCAATAACTATTTCTTCTAGATACATGGATCATCCTCATGAGATCCATTGGAAAGCAGCCAAAAGGATCCTTAACTTTGTTCAAAGAACAAGGACACATGGGATCTTCTATAAAGAAAAATATGATCTTGATTTGATTGGATTTACTGACAGTGATTAGGAAGGTATAGCACAGACAGAAAGTCCACATCAGGATATGTGTTCATGCTTACAGAAGGGCCAATCAGCTGGTCAAGCAAGAAACAGAGTGCCATTGCACTCTCATCTACAGAAGCAGAGTACAGAGGAGTTGTTAATGTAGCAACTCAATGTTTATGGTTGCAGGGTTTACTTGGAGAGTGTGGTTTCGAATAAGAGTACTCAACTACCATCTACTATGATAACCAAAGTACCATTCGAATCTTCAAAGATCCAGTTCAGAAGCAGAGAACCAAAAGGATTGAGATCCATATGCACTACATCAGAGAGCTTGTGCATGATGGCAGCATTCACCTACTCTTCTGTTCATCTTCAGAACAAGTAGCTGATATCTTCACCAAAGCATTTTGTGAGAAGAACTTCAGCAATATCAAATCACTGCTGGGGATTGCTGATCATGCTGTGAAGCATGAGTGAAGACAATATTTCCAAATTTTGTTTCACAGTCCATGTTTAAGGGAGGATTTTCCCATGTGGTTTTTGCCTCTTTCCTTGTTTAAATGGACATGCAGTATGTAAAGGGTGACTAAGCCTTGTTGCTAGGACCTATAATTTTCTGATATATTACTCATAAGTTAGGCTTAAGGGGGGGTGTTAGAATAATCAACCGATAGTTAGCTACCTTAGACATTAATTTCATTATTTTTGTCTCATTTGCCTAGTTCATGTCTCCCACCTTGTGCAAGTTGTCATTTACCTATCCATAGTGGTAAAACTTGCCTTATTTGACTCATGTAGCACTTGGGAAACCTCAAAGAATAAAATCTACTTTATTCCTGGCCTCCTAAGCACCCTTCTACTTTTTCTGCTTTATTCCATGCTTTTTCAGTGTTTTAAGGCAAATGGAAAAGCTTGACTAGGTGAGGTTGACTAGTTTTTTGTCCTACACATCCTCCACTCTTTTCTCCTTGTAAAAGAATGTATGAGTTTTCATTCCATCACTCTTTAGCTTGCCTAAGTGATTTTTCCAATTCGTGAGCTCCATGACTGATTTGGGATCAACTTTTTGCACCTATGGGGGATATGCTTAATTTTAGTAAGCCTGTTTTATGCTAGATTCGAATTTCTCCTCATGCATTCGAATCCCTTATGTAATTATTTAATGATGAAACCTATTATGTTACAGGGTTGGCTATTGTACACTTATTCAATACAGTTTAGTGTTCAGCTCATTATTCAGTATCTTTTGTGAGTGATTTTGCATGTTCAATTGATAATTGTTGTGAGTAAAATTAATCTATCACTGGGCTCAATTTCCACAATTGTATCAATGCAAATTGTTGGTGAGTATTTAGAATCATGAATATGGAATATTCTGAATGCATGTTTGCGGGCCTATAATCAACCAGAACTTCTACTACCTGGGTTTGAAATTAACATCTCCAACATAGGCATGTGCATTAAGTAATGTTCTCCTGGCTATGGATTTCATGATGGCTCTCCTCTTTAGCTAATAAAACCTCATTGTTCCACCCAAATCATATATTCTATGCCCCGAGGGAGCACATGTTCTCATAAAAAAAAATTAGTCTTGTTGAGAAAAACGTATTTGTATAGGATGTAGAGCATGAATATAAAAAAGGGTGCGCAGTCAAGAAAAGATAGTGGGAACAATGGTGTGCATAGGGGGAGAAAAGCTATTGATGTTATACAAAGGTCCTATTGTTCACATGCTTAGGTATCCTCGTCGAAACTAGACATCTTCAAGTGGAACTTCAGCAACAACTATGATTGACAATATGAGAATGGATCATATGCTCCCTTCTCATAGTTGTGACAACACTTGCTTCATCCACCTTATTTATCCTCTATTTCATCATTTATCTTTGAAATATTTGTACCTCAATATATAATTATGATGATCAAACATTTTGAATGTAACGATTTGGAATGTGCAGGTTACCGATTACTCCCCGCCGCTTGACCAACCAATGATTTTTTATAAACATCCATTCCATTACTTGTTCTATTCCTAGATTATTGTGGCCATTATGTTATTATATAGCGTATTTTTGTTCACTACAGCTAACAATCACATGGATAATCTATATAATATAATATTATTTACTTAAGAGAAGATCAATAAAATAATATAACCATTAACCAACCTGTTCATTGAATATAATTGTCTGATCATTGGCATAATTCCCCAACCGCAAAATACCCCTTAGTTTTAGGCCTTAATTTTTGAGCCATTTTTCATGACCTTGGTAATTATGCTAGGAATGTAGATGGAACTGCTCCAGGAAAGAATTTTGCTGGTGCGACTGATAATGGTGCTTATTGGTCTGGTTCTCCTTATAGTCATGCTGGTTTGGGGACTACTCTTTTGCTTATGCCGCTAGTTGTAATGTCAGTTGTAGTTATGCCACTTATTATGCTACTTGTTAGGCTACTTGGAATTAACCTAGTTCAGTTGGTGCTTTGTTTTTCCATTATGTTATGGGAATTTATCCCGGAACTGGGACTATAGCTACTGGTATTGATGATTGGATTGCTCCTAAAGCTGGTCTTGGGAATGATGGGAAGAATGCTCCTTCAACAACTATTGGAAATGCTATGGAAAATGAGGCTAGGAATCCCATTTCAACTGATTATAATTGGAATGATGCCAATTAAATTACTGCTAATCCGATTGAATGGGAGCAGTCTTGACTAGCATTTTGGATACTTGGTTGGTCTCCTAGAATTCAATTTTTTTTTCTTCATAAAATCTAGGGTTGGCTCAATATTTTAAACAAAAGTCTATAAGAAAAATGAAGGGAAATACTTAAATTTAGAAAATGAGTATGGGGAAACACATTAACTAGAGAAAAATACAATATTCTATTAGCCAAATTATTATTTAACTATTGGAAAAAAATCAAAGATTTATTTTTAATATTAATATTAATGTCTATTTAAAAATTGTGTGAATGAATTTTTTTTGGAATTAGTTAATATTAATGATAAAAAAATTAGTAAGACTGTATGAATTAGCACAACCACAAAATACCACAGCTACAAGTAAATTGGCTGGTGAATACTTATAGGTACAACCAACCTGTTAGTTTTGTTAAGATAATAACTATTAAACAAAAACTAAAATATATAGTTTTATATTCATTATTCATATCATATTATTAGATAAATATATAAAAAAAAAAATTGCTAACCATTTCTTTAACCAACTTTAACATCCATTCATAAAAACAAATTATGTCACTTATCAATAAACAAATAGAGTTTGTGAGACACCACAATTATTTGCAAAATTTTATCATACATCCAAAGCATTCATTTCACACCCAAAAGAAATTGAACTTTAGCATACGAGGAGATTATGTTCTTGGTTGCTAAGACTCTATACCTCCCTCAGTTGCCATGAACCAACACTGTTCTAAACTAAGCTGGCCATCTCCTCTTGTTGTTCTGTCCTCTTCTAGTTGTTGTTTGATGTGGAATTGAACTTGTTTTTATCTTGTCTATAATTTGAATAACATTGAATGCAAGAATGGAGTCAAAAAGAGTTTGTTGGAGGGTGCATACAAGTGGGAGGGAAGGATAAGTCGTGGGGTTATTATGTGAATATATATTAAATCATAATGTTATGTATATATACTACATTATTTCTTTGCGATAGTTGTTTGCTTATTTCTCCAATAGAAGGTAAGAATGTTGGGATATTTATTAATACAATATTATATTAATTTGATAATTTGATTGGTGGATGAAAATAAAGAGTATTGAACCATATGAATGAATCGTCCTTAAAGAGCATTAAATCTTAGCTTAATGCTAATTATAATAATTGTGGATTCGCCATTACAAACTTGAATTCTTTGGACCTTTTCCAATTGTCCTATTATTCATTATATTCATATAGTATTTGTCATCAATCTTAGAATTGGCATATACATAATTCAAATGCAAGTTCATATCCAATAAATATTTTCCTCAGATAGAAATGAACATAGTTGTGTACAACATTGTGATTGAAACTTGGTCAAGTTCATAAATACCAACACATTTTGGTTAAAAAATGGTGACAGCCAAATATGGATGGTTCTATTTATTCATAGATAGTATTGGATTGATAATCAACCTTGACATTACTATCAAGGAACCCAATTTAATCTCCCTTTGTAATATATATATTAAAAGAAAACAAATAGGTCTATTTAAAACTACAATCTTTCTTAAGGTGGAAGAACATAAATCTCCAACTCTTTATTTTTAAATATTATGATTTAACAAAGACAAGATTGCTTATAGATACATGTGCATTAAAAATTTAACTGTGGGGTTAACTCTTGACTTAATTAGCTACCAGTCAAGTTCTGGTTTAGCAGTCTCGTGACTAAGGCAAAGTCGTTAATTTCCAATGATTCCATTGTTGGAGACATTTACCACCTTACACACTCTTTTGGTCAATTTGGCCTAGTTAAACAACTATCCTAAGTATTATTGACTTAATTAACATCAGAGGAGCACTATATGACATCAACTAGATCACATCCATGCCTACCTTCAGTCAAGGAGGTTAACTTAGCCTTCTCCTACATTTGGGGAGGCTAACTGGAGCACTCTAGGGGTGATCTGAGTGTCATTAATGCACCATATTGCTAACTGATGGTTACAATCAGTTAAACAGGGAAGTGAAGGTTCCTTCCTTCATTAAATTGATTATTTAATGATTATTTAATGAACTGGAGTCAACAGGGGCGCCTCCAACCACTTCTGATGTCCAGTTACACTTCAGTTAACCTCATCGGGGCTCATTAGAGTCATTGATGCACTAGCAATTGATGGTTGGATTGCTGTGACATGTGTCTAACCTCTTTCAGTTAAGAATTAGTCATTTATTGCACTCCAACTTTAGTTAGGGCTTAGTTGAGTTAATTAGGGTTTTGATCAGTGGTTAACTTGAGTGTTGACTGTGGCTTACATTTAGTTAAGCTAGACTCACTCATTCAATTGGAATGACCTCCTTAGGAATTCAAATTGCTTTTTCATTCATGCTTGCAACATGACATTGTATTGTATTACTCATTCTTTGTGTGAATATACAAAGCGACTACTCATTCTATATCCCAATTACACCATTTTCATGACTTATTGTTATTAATCTTTGATGATACTTGTGTTTAGTCCATAGATCACTGTGCAAGTTTAATATGGTATCAGAGCTCATGGTGGGATGAAGGTTACATCTCTAAAAATCAAGTTTTTTGACAGATCTTGCACGAAAATTGAGCAATAACTCAAAAATCCAGCACTGCACCATAAGCCAAGGATTACCACTTAATACCCCAAGTAAAGAACTTGTTGATCAAGCTTGCTTGATTGACTATGCTGGGTGTGATGAAAGCCTAAAATGTGTAGGCTATCTGACCTTACATTGCCCTTTCTATTGTGATTTTCAGGTTTTCTACAGGTGAAGCATTCGCTCTAGCAAATCCAGATGGCCTTCTCAGTAGATCTTTTAACTCCATTCAGTTTCCACTCATGGAAAGGAGACATGGAGATTCAGCTGTGCTCCAGAGGACTCTATAGAGTCACCATGGAAACTGAATCTGAGCCTCGTTCTGCTATATACAAATGAATATTCTTGAACAAGAAGGATGAAGCATTCTGATTCTTGTGCCTCTCTATTTCCTGGGATCTTCTTTTCCATCTTTCGGGATTGAAGACTCCAAAGGAAATTTGGGACAAATTGGAAACCCTATATGGAAACCAAGATGATTTGAGAGTGTACCAGCTTGAAAATGAATTGATGTCTCTACAGCCTTCCAATTTCAATACATTGAATGAATTTTTCACAAAGTTCAAGAACACTGTCTTACTCTTGAAGCAATGCAAAGTGGAGAAGGTGGATGATCAGCTCATCCTTGCTATACTCTCCAAAATTGGAGCTGATTAATTAGTTTTTGTCTCTACATTCTATGTGGGGAATCTCACAACCCTTGGATGGAAGATTCCTACACTCAATGCCTTCATTGAGTCCCTAACAAGAGAACATGATAATCTTGTCTAGATGGGGATCATCAAATCTTCTCGTGATCAAGCCCTTCATGTCTCAGAGCCCAAATATCTAAAGGGTAAAGGAAAGTAGCAGAAGAACCCAAAAAATAAATTCGAAGCTCCTAAGCCTAGAGTTGAAAACCAGCAGCATGATGAGTCTTCCGGCTCAAGGAAGAACAAAGGAAAAGGGCACCATAGAAAGGAGAAATTCAAGTGTTCATACTACAGGAAGGGTTTCCACCTTGAACATTCCTGCATGAATAAGAAGCTTGATGAAGCTACCTTTCTCCTTGAGAGAAATCACATAAATATTCTGGAAACTTTCAGAGGAGAGATCAGCAAGATCAGGAACCATAGCATGAAAAAGTTCTAGAAAGCCCTTCGAAGTCCAAAGCACTCTTGATTGATTCTAGAGCTTCGAACCATATGATGGCTAAAAGAGACCCCTTTTCATCCTTGGAGACTATAAAATCCAACCCCATCCACATGGGAGATGACTCCACCTTCATTTAAGAAGGACAAGGTACAGTTGATCTTTAGAATGGCTATTTTTTCAAATGTTTTGTATGTATCGTCTCTGGCATCAAATCTCCTTAGTGTCTATCAGATGACACATAAAGGAGTTCCTAAGAGAGTTTCTTTCAGCCCAAATTATGTTGAGATAATGGATCTTGCATCCAGGAAACTCATTGCTAAAGGCCTTGCAAACCATCATGCAAAATCCTATGAGTTCTCTCACTTTGTTGCGGATGCAAATCCCACCGCTCTACTAACTCATGGAAATGAAGTTAGTAGGATATGGCATGAAATATTTGGCCATATAAATTTCAAATATTTGTAGCAATTACAAAAAAACTCCATGATTGAAGGCCTCCCGGTCATCAAGAAAACCACTAAAAATTGCAAGGGCTGTGTGATTGGAAAACACCCTGAGCATAAGTTCGACCGGGGGAAGGCAAACCGAGCTACATGCATATTGGGGTTGATACATTCTGATATCAGTGGTCCGATGCCTGTCACATCCATGAATGGATCAAGGTATCTTCTGACTTTTATTGATGATTTTTCAAGGTACACATGGGTCTTCTTTCTCAAAAAGAAGTCTGAAGTATGTGGAAAATTTTATGAACTGAAGGCCTTGATCGAGAATGCCTCTGGGATTAAGATCAAGATCTTGAGATATGATAATGGCAGGGAGTATGTCAATAATTAATTTCTACACATATTCTCCCAAAGTGGTATTCAGGTCCAACATTCAATTCCCTACACTCCCTAGCAGAACGGAGTAGCGGAAAGGAAGAATCGGTCTCTCAAGGAGATGACCACCTGTATGTTGGAATCAAAGAAGTTGGATGCAAATTTGTGGGCTAAAGCCATGCATGCTACAGAATACATTCATAATAGGTTTCCACACTCATACATTGAAGGGAATACCCCTTTCAAATCATACTTCGGACAGAAGCTGGATGTGTCGAACCTGCGGGTGTTTGGGTCCACTGCATGGGCCCGGATTCCACTTGATAAAAGAAAGGCTTTGCAACCGCAAAGAATATAATGTCTATTTATTGGGTATATTGATGAATTAAAAAGTTTTGATATGCTATATATCAAAACAAAATGGATCATCATCGAGAGAAGTGTCAATTTCGATGTGCCTCTTCAGGAGGTGGAACTAGTGAAGGAGAAAACTATTGATTTTACTTCCTATTCTACTGAATATTTGGATGATGAAATTGGGGGTGATGACCCTGATTTGGATCCTATGATTTTTGATATCAGTGTGCAGCAAATATCATATTCTAAATCAGAACCTGAAGTACAAAATCATCTTCCCACATGGGCCCAACAGACATTCTCCTCCGCAAGAGATAACATTGGAAATTTGGATGATCCAAGGAGAACCCGGTCTGATTTCCAAAAAGCAGGTATTGCACTCTCTTGTCCTGATAATTTTCTGTTCAAAAATTTCTATTTTATGATTAGTTCAGAACCAAAATCATACTACCATGCTTGGAAGTATTCGAGATGGCAAGTTTCCATGGATGAAGAGATGAATTCTCTTCAGAAAAACACTACTTGGGAGCTAGCTTCTCTTCCTCGAGGAAAGGAAATTGGTTCAATGCGAATGGGTGTTTTAGACCAAGGTTGCTGCTGATGGTAGCACCTGAAATCATAAGACAAGTCTGGTGGAAAAATGTTTCTCTCAGGTCCAAGATGTGGACTACCATGAGACCTTTTCACCGGTTGCAAAAATGGACTCCATCCGCCTAGTTTTGGCAATTTCGACATCTAAGCACTGGGACGTGCATCATATGGATGTTAAGTTAGAATTTATGCAAGGAGATATTCATGAGGAGATATACATGAATCATTCTAAGGGATACATCACTGATCCATCTTTGTTTTTCAAGCTAAAGAAGTCACTATACGAGTTAAAACAGGCCCCAAGAGAGTGGTATTCCAAGATGGATGCCTTCCTTCTCTCGCAAAACTTCCAAAGGTGTAGATAAGATACATATGTGTATTTACAGAAGTTTTATGGCCATTTAATTATTATTTTTTTATATTTTGATGACTTACTGATCACAGGTATCACAGTTGCTTCCATTTCAGCCATCAAAACTGCTCTCCACAATGCCTTTGAAATGAGTGATTTGGGGCTCCTAAAACAAGTTTTGGGGCTCAAAATTAAGCAAAATTATGATGAGATTATGGTCACTCAGTAAAAATACATAGTAGAACTATTAGTAAATTTTAACATGGATGAATGTAGGATTGCACCATTCCCTTTCCTTTCAGGGATCAGCCTTGAAGAAGGAAAAAGCACACCTCCCATGGATTGCACTATCTATCAACATTTGATTGGTAGCTTGTTGCACTTGACACATTATCAGCCTGATATTGGTTATGCTATGAATTCTATATCGAGATATATGCAGAAGCCTCATGATATTCATTGGAAGGAATCCAAGAGGATCCTCTAGTATATTCAGGGAACCAGGACCTACGACATTCACTATGCTGCAGACTCCGAGCTAGAGCTGGTTGGATACACAAATTTCGATTGGGTGGGTGATTATATTGATTGGAATTCTAATTCCAGATATGTATTCATGTTTGGTGTTGGACCCATTTCTGGTCTAGCAAAAATCAGGCTTCCATAGCACTATCTTCAGCAGAGGCCGAGTATCGAGGAGTGGTGAATGCTTGCATCCAAGCAGTTTGGTTGCAAGGAATTCTTTCAGAGTTTGATCTTGGTAGTACTTTGTCCACTATCCTCTTTTGTGACAATCAAATTTCTATTAAGATATCCATAGATCTACTTACCAGGCAAAGGACCAAGCATGTAGAGATCCACATGCACTATACCAATACTGGCTGACTGATGAGCAGATTGCAGACATATTCACCAAGAGATTTTGAGAAAATAAGTTCACTTACCTCCGTTCACTGTTGGGGGTGAGTTCATCAGGGTGATTCAGACTACTTTCAGAGTTCAACTTGTGGGGGGGGGGGGCTTCCCACTGGGTTTTCCCTCTTTTTCTCACTTAGTTTGTTTTTGAGCAATGTTTTCAGTTTTAGCATTGTACAAGGTGACCTATGGCCTTATTTTCTAGGTCCCCTAGAATTTTTATGCATTTATGTTTTCTAACTCCTCCTGATTATAGGTTAAGAGGGGGTGTTGGAGACACTTACCACCTTACACACTCTTTTTGGTCAATTTGGCCTAGTTAAACCACTATCCTAAGTATTATTGACTTAATTAACATCATAGGAGCACTATATGACATCAACTATATCACATCCACACCTACCTTCAGTCAAGGAGTCTAACTTAGCGTTCTCCTACATTCGGGGAGGCTAACTGGAGCGCTCTGGGGTGATCTGAGTGTCATTAATGCACCATATTGCTAACTGATGGTTACAATCAGTTAAGCAGGGAAGTGAAGGCACATTCCTTCATTAAATTGATTATTTAATGATTATTTAATGAACTAGAGTCAATAGGGGTGCCTCCAACCACTTCTGATGTTCAGTTACACTTCAGCTAACCTCATCGGGGTTCACTGGAGTCATTGATGCGCTAGCACTTGATGGTTGGCTTACTGTGACATGTGTTTGACCTGTTTCAATTAAGACTCAGTCATTTATTACACTTTGACTTCAGTTAGGGTTCATTTGAGTCAATTAGGATTTTGATCAGTGGTCAACTTGAGTGTTGATTGTGGCTTACATTCAGTTAAGCTAGACTCACTCATTCAATTCGAATGACCTCCTTAGGAATTCGAATTGCTTTTTCATTCATGCTTGCAGCATGACATTGTATTTTATTACTCATTCTTTGTGTGAATATATAGAGCGGCTACTCATTCGGTAGCCCAATTACACCATTTTCATGACTTATTGTTATTAATATTTGATGAGACTTGTGTTTAGTCCCTATATCACTGTGCAAGTTTAATATCCATTGCCATAGTTGACCCTGACTATCACCGGTTGCTCAGCCTAATTGTTGCAGTCAAGCCTTGACAACCACAATTCACCATTCAATGGGTCAACAATTTTTAAACCCCCCAAATAAATTTATTTTTAATAAATTTATTAAACCCATTCAATGAGTAAATAATTTTTTAAACACCTCAAATAATTTTTTTTTTGGTAATGTTGGGTGGGTTAGGGGGGCTAGATGGAATTCAAGTAGGTTAAAAAATAAAAAATAATCAAAACTACAAATCCTAGGATAGGGGGTAGGTCTTCCTTCAATTAACACTACACCCCTTCACAAAAAAAGTCGCAAGATGGGAGTCTACTAAACCAAGGCACATATCTAGAAGGAATATGACAAATGAAATGATGGCCATAGATGTAGACTCAGATGGTGCACCCATTGATAATAGAGAAGAATATGGGTCATCTACATCTTCATCCAGTTCTTCATCTACAGAAAATATAGATTTTGATGGGGTGTGAGAATCCATGGATGATTTTGAATAATTTCAAATGAAACATTTTAGATTTTTTTTATTAGTATGATGTTTGTAATTGAAACTCTGAAGGAGATTTTGAATGTTTATATGCATCATTTGTTCTTGTATGGTGTAATATATGATTTCATTATGACTCACATCATAGTTTCTTTGATTTTATAGGGTTAGAGTGGTGAAATTATTTATGAAATATGTTTGTTTGTCTAATATGCAATTTTCAAAAAAGTTGTAAGTTATCTTTTGGAGAAAAAATCTTTTTCCAATTTAGGAGTTGATTTTAAAGTTTTTGTAAACAACGGTATGGGATATTTAGGTTGTGGCTCTATTTTTAATTTTAAAAAAAACATGTATACTGGTATCAACACTTTTCTATTTGGGGGTGTTTTTGGTGTTTTTTTTGCTTAAAATATCGTTTTTATGCCTAGAGTTCTCATTCTTAGTATAAAGTTCTTGTTTCATAGTATAAGTGGTTTTAAGTGGACCATCAATGTAAAGGTGCAAGCCTATAAATAGATTTAGAATTGTTTTATCATTTGAAATTTATGTGTTGTATATTATACACTAATGTTATGTCATTTTTTGTAATTATAAAGACAATTCCCCTTAAATGTCGACTGCTAGAGAGCTATTTTCCACATAATTATAGTAGAAATATTAATTTACAAGGTGATGAACATTGATATCATAATATTGAAGATGAATTTCTTAATGATTCTATGGACGAAGATGACGCTATTGATGCAAATGACGAAGATGAGATAAATAGATTGATCCAAGACACATTTGCTCCATTGGATGAGGACAATATCCATGATATTCATGATGTTCCTATACTTGAGAAGCCCCGAGAACCTCTTTATGAAGGCTCAACAAAAAATATTCTATATATTATATTGTTGTTGGTGAACTTGAAAGTTTTGAATGGTTTTTCAAACACTTGTTTCACACAGATCCTAAGGTATGTAATGTATTAATTTCATCTTCACATGGCATATTGAAAAGTTCACTATTTTCCTCTATTTTTAGTGTTAATTAATTCATAAATTAGGGATAAGAAATATTTATGATTTATATTATTTACATTTCATTATTTTTGTCAATGTTGCGGACTGTTGGGTGAATGTGTATTATCACCATCAAATAATTTACCATGCTCATTTGGAGAGGTATTCTTGATTATGAAAGAATTTGGAATGGACTATGGAGCTATTGATATATCATAGTATATATTATGGACAATATGCATAATAAAACAAATTCCCATAATGTGAAATTAGTATATATCGAATTGATAAAGTAACCAAAAAGGTGCCTCACAAAGCTCTTCGTTATATTCCCATAATTCTACGTTTCCAATGACTATTTAGGTGCCAAAGTATAGCACATTTTATGGATTACCACCGAAAGAACAGAAGTGAAGATGGTGTTCTTCACATGCTTACAGATGGTTCTGCATTGAACAACATCGAAGAAAAATGGTGAATTTTTAAAGATGAACCTCGTAATGTTAGAATTTCATTGGAAGCTAATGGTTTCGATCCATTTGGATATCTTCGTTCTACTTACTTAGTGTGGCATGTTTTCATCATAAACAATAACCTTCCTCCTTGGATGTTGATAAAGAGAGAGAACACAATGTTTGCAATGATTATTCCAGGTATTTTTTCAAAGTAGTTATATTATTTCATTTCTCTGTTTCATTGCTGAAGGGAAAATTTGCATGTCTAGTCTGTGTTCCTAAGATAAAATCTCGTCGTTCAAGAAGTCTACGCAAGGAGGTGTTTGATGAGTACATGAAATTCCTCCCTAAGAACCATAGGTATCGAACTATCGAGAAAAAAAAATTCAATGGTAAAGACGGGAATGGGAAGAAACCATGAAGAATGGAATCTTGATCTCACCTATGAAAGTTGGAATATAATAGACATCCTCATTGTGTGCAAATTGTATATGTAGCATATAAATATGTAATATTCTGAATTTTATATTTTTATTGAATTTTTGCTACCATGGGTGTCATGATTATTGTTAATGTGTTTTCATTTATGTTTAATATTGATTGTCGTGAAGGAATGAATGGGATTCCACGAGGAATGAAGAGTTATCCCATACAATTCAGTAGGTTGCCTTACTACGAGCACCTACAAATAGCTCATTTATTCGATACAATGTATATAGGGAAGAATGTAACATAAATGATATGAAGAATCTTATATGGAAGGATTGGCAAAGATAAAATTGGAAAAATTTGTAGTGACATTGCAGAAGCCATGTTGAGCCTCGAAATTGCCTTTTATAATGGCTTTATTTTCATCAATGCCGTGACCTATTTACCGAAATATAATACATCTTTAATTTGTCTATCTTTTACTATGTTTTCATCAATTATAACTTATAAATGTAAAAGAATCTTGATTCATCATCTTTGATGTATTATTGCATTTAGTGCGCATTTTTGCACTCCATTCAGCCCATTTTTTCGGTCTTAAGTACCGCACTAGGTTTAATGGCACATTTCTTATTAGGTTCCTGGTTTGTTTTATTCTCGCCTTCAATTTCTTGTCTATCTTGTGAATACCTACATATTAAAAACCTTGAGTTAATAATTAGCTTTTGACAAACATTTAAATTTTAAGAAAACAAATAAACAAATAAAGTATAAAACATTAAAATGTAAATAAACAAATTAAAATATTAAATATTAAAAAGGATTACCATTATTTCTTAATAAATAATGTTTAAATAATATTTTTTTTAAAAATCACTTGACAACATTTAAATTTTAAACAAATAAATAAACAAATAAAAAATATAAAACATTAAAAAGAGGACATCCATTGAAATAACATGTTAGGTGGCTTTTTTTTTATGCTTTGGTATGAATTTTTTTTTTTAAACCATTATATGTATAAACCTTAATTAAAATCCATTTTTTAAATGAGATGACGTGCACTTTATAAATACCATTTGGTTATAATATGTTACATATGATATAACCATTTCATGTTTTTTAACGAACCGTGTGTTTTATGCAGCCCGTAAATAATACTTGCAGGCTGTGAATAATATAAACGCACGCCGTGAAGGATGGTGAGGCATAATGGAAAGTTTAAGAACTCAGCACCCAACAATCAATACAGAAAACAACTTAGCACCCAACCAATTGAATTCAGCCATGAGTTAAACTCATCATCCAGCTAGCTGTCCATTTCTTCATCCAGCTCGTCGAACAGATTGCGCGCTATTAATAATCAAATATCAAGCATTAAATGTTGGAATAATTTGCAAACAAACTGTTATCCATACGTCTAGGTGTTCTATACAATTTTCCAGCCTGTAATCTCCTTCGGTCGCCACCACATCAACCATCCACGTGTTGAACTGTTTACTGCTCACGCATTCAAAGATGGAACGTTCCTAAAATCATTCATGGCCTCTTTTTTTTAATTCCAACCTACAAATAGCTAGCTCACTGAAATATTGAAACAACTTGCGTTCTAGAAACTCATTGCTGTCTCGCTGCTATTGCTTACCATCACGTCATCATCCCACATGTTCGAGTTGAACGAGGGAGATGCATATGCGTGGAGTTTGATCAATTAAATGCCTTTTATGATTTACTAAATTTAGAGAGCAGTTGATCACTAAAGGGTCAACTTGATCATCTCTTGTATACGCCATATATACCATCCTCTTCTTGAGAGTTGGGGGGAACTAGCAGCTGGGTAGCTAGTCGTCGGTGTGTAAAAAACTCTATAAAATTCTGCTAAGATTTAATAAAACTCTATTTTCAGCTATGTATGCATGTTTCGGTCTTTTGTGAAGTAATTTATCGACGAAGAATAGCCTCTGGTTGCTGAGAAGGGCCCCTCAACAACTAGAGGCTCCATTTGTGCATATTCAACATTTATCTTTTGTTTTCGTAGATAAGTAGTTTTGTTTTTATGTATATATATTTAGTTTTCCTGTAGATGTTTTTTTGCTATTAATAAACTATATTTTTTTCTGAGTTTTTATGCAATTTTTGATACGGATGACCATTCATCCCTCTGTGAAGACTATCCTTTCAGCCTTCTGTTCGTCCCTCTATGCAGACTGTTTTTCAGCCTTCTGTTCGCATCTTCGAGCCTTTAATTCGAATTTAGAGATAATTTTACAGAATTTTCATTCATTTCCATAATTTCTCATTTTATGTTTTGTGTAGAAATAATTAGCTAGGGTATAAGTTAATTTCCATCATTTTATTGTGTTTTGTAGAATAGTGGGGATTCCAATCCATCTTCATCATTTCATATTTAGTTTTATATTAATGCATAAGATTTGTTGTTTCAGTTTTAATGAAATTCAGAATCTAAATGAGTGTAAATGTTCTCTTCTATTATATGTTAATTTTGTATCATGTTAATAAAGTAATTTGAATTGGTTTATAATTATTTTTTTAATATAGGTTGAAGTGTTTTTTTAATAATTGAATTTATATAACTATATTATTTTTTGTATTTAATATGTATTTTGTATTTTGAATTTTTCATGTTTTCATTTATATTTTGTTATTGAATTGCTTAATGTGTTATTTCATGATAAATTTTCTTTAGGATTAATCAAGTTTATTTCCATTAATTCGTTTAGTTTCATTTTAGTTTAGTTTATGAAATTCTTTTAGTTTAGTTTAGTTTTATTTTTAAGTGTGAATCATATTTATTTGCATTAGTCTAATTTATTTTATCTTGGGCTTAGTTTAGTTCCCTTTATTTTTATCTTTAACTTTAATTTAGTTTTATGCTTGTATAAATTAATAAATTTTTCACTATATATTTTGAACATTAGGAATAGGGTTTGGTTTGTTTTCATTTTTACCTTTTAGATACATTAGTTTTTAGTATTTTTAAAGTTTTATAGCCTAGTTTACTTTTCAAATTCATAGATCAGTTGTTAATTAGATTAGATTTGTTAAATTAGTTTGCTTACATTAGTTTATGATTCCTCGCAAAATATTTGTTTACACTTGGTCCTTAGATTAATGTTTCAATTTGCTTTATACGATTGCATAAAATTCGATAACTAGAGTAGGATAGTTGGTTAGTTTTCTCTTTTGAAAATATAGAGTAGCTTCACTCATAGAATAAATAGATTAGTTTCTCTTTTCACTTGCAGTATAATTTCATGCTTTATAGTAATTAATTTCAGTATTTTCTTTCGTAATTAATTTTAGTATTTTCTTTCATAGTTAATCATATGGTTAATTATAATCCCTGCATAAGCATATAGTTCATGCATTCATGGAATAATTTAGTTGATTTATGGCATGTTCTGAATAGTTAAATGGACCAAGTCGTCGCTTTCCTAGATTAGTTGTTGCAATTTCATTTCATAGAATAGATTAGCGTAAAATTAGACTAGTTTGAATCTTAGTTGTTAATCAGTTTTTTGCCTTTATAGAATAGATTACATTAGATTAGATTTGAATTTATAGTTACTTTTCAATTTCTTAGTAAATTTCGTATTTTCATAGATAGATTAAATTCTTGCATTTAACTTATGATAGCCATACATGTAGATTAAAATCATATAGTTGCATGTTAGCGCATTTGCATATTTAGTTAGCTTAGGTTAGTTCAATCCTTTAATTATACACATATAGTGATTGCATCTCATAAGCTCCCTTCCCCGATTTACAATTAAGTGTTGAATTAAATAGTGCATATTTTCCCCAACATTTTGGCGCGATTGCGAGGGAGATGCTAAAGGGATTAGAGTCTAGGGAGATAGGGTAGTTAGGTTGCCTTTACATTACACAACAAGGGGGAGTGGAAATGATAAGACGCAAAAACGAATTCACTATGGAATCTCCATATTGTGACATCCTAACGGATCCACTTTAGTGGGTTGCCCCAAATATTTGTTGTTCTTTTTTCGCATTAGTTTGTTTACTTTCTGCAAGTAAATTTCATGTAGGTATTTTTAATACATTGTGTTTTATTAGTAAATAGTTTCTTAAAAACACATAAAAAACTTTTGGGTACTGTAAGAAGCCCATGGACTAATCCTTGTGTGAAGCACGATCTATAAACCAACCAAATGGATTCAAAGGTGTTCATTAGTATGAGAGAACTCTCTCAAATCCTAGCAGCAGTTGGGAATGATTCTCACCAGGTAAAAACCATATTGACAATAGTTAAGGGCTTATCAACCTCTCTCGAAATAAAAAATGAACCCAAATCCCAAGAGCTAAAAAAATATGTTCTCTGCAAGACTGCAAAAGAAGCTAATACATTGGGGATGACATCTGAAGGAGAGAAACCAGAAATTAAAGATTTATTTACATGCAAGCTAACACATCCATCATATGCTCAAACAACTGCTCAACTAGAAGAAGATGATCTATATGACATAGCAAAGGAAGGTGATTACCAAGACTACATCGAAAGATGGTTTCAGGAGGTAACTCGACCGCAATATCATTCCTTCATTTGACACCTATTGATGCACATAAAAGTAAGTTGGTTAAACTTCCACATTAAGGTAATCATCGAAACAATATTTTCATATGTGGATAAAGGTACAATTCTCATTTTGCTTCGCAATTGGTTTCATTGGAAAAGCTCATATACTTGAATGAATATGTTTTCTTTCTTCTTAGGGTAGGGAAATATGTATATAAATAAAATGTTTCATTCTTAGTTTACGGGATAATGCAACTTTGTTTTTTTTTTCTTTTTCAAATAAAAGAACTATGAAGAAGATCATGTTAATGACTAAACAAAAACAATCTTATATCATTATTCATTTTCATACATGCATATTTCTTATTATTACTTAAGACCAACTTTAAACATCATGGGGATTTGTCATAAATTAAGGTCTATATAAGACCTAGAGGCAACTCGTACATCCTAGCTTCATTATCAAGGCATGTTATTTAAGCATCTTTATTATAGGGTAGCATAAGGGTGAACAAAATTCCTAGTTTTTGGGGAACATTACTATAATTCTATATGAAAGAGATGAATTTTGGGACTAGACACACCTTTCACTCATTATCTTATGGCTTCATCCACTTTAAATGAAATCCATCAATCATGTGTATATTTGATTCAGCAGATTCCTTTTGCAGCCTTTATTTTTTCCATGATAATAAAAAAGAGAAGACTAGTTGTCCTCCAATCCATATACCATCCCACCCTGTAGCATGGTTTTCAGAGCTGATCCCCCACCACTCCTTCATAGGCAAAATCATTTACCGAATATCTATAGGGACTAGAAACATTGGGACAAGAGCCTTTGATAGAAAACAAGTTCAAGAGGTTAACCCACCAAGATACTGAACAGGCTCACTGGCAGCGGGTACCAGCTTGTTGCATGACCAGGTAAACCCGACAGGGTACTGAAGATGCTCGACTAAAAGAGGGAAATCTGGCTACGGAAGATAGCTTGTTAAAAGAGAGAAAAAATTTTTAAAAAAAATATGAAAATGCCTTTGTGATAATAAAGGTTGCTGTCGGTCTACTGGAGGAAGGTATGCATGGTTGATCTAAAATGAACTCCATCAATCTGCCATTTGAGAAAGCTTGTAAGTTGCACTTAAGACCCTATTGTCTAATTCATACTATACCTAGGATGTCATTATCCTAGGAGTGAGACCCATAAACTTAAGAGTCTAATGAACTTGAAATGCGCACTTTGTCCATAATTATTTGAGTAACAAAACCTTTGACAATTCATAGGGATGACTGGTTTCTTGTAGGCTTTACTACTATCTACACTATCATGTTTTCCAATTTAATCGAGTATTAATTCATTCATGGCACGTGGACATGCCATACCTTTGGTCTAGGGGAGGGAGTCTCGATTTATATGGTCTTCATATGCATGAATTATTACTAGGAACAGAATTGTATGTATTAAGAAATCTTAAATAATACGAAGTTGTTTTGACTATCTCATAACATAACTTTTTTTTTCTAAGTTCTAGTTTTCATATAGTAATAAATATGGCTTCATTTTCCTGAACGATTGCCTATACACTATTAATGATCAAGCAGAGTTTTTGAATAAATAAAAGATCACTTCCGATTCATTCATGACATGAGGATGTGCCATATATTTGGTCTGGGGGTATGTTGAGCCTTGAAATTGTCTTTTATAATGGATTTATTAACATTAATTCTGTGACCTATTTACCAAAATATAATACATATATCTTTAATTTGTCTATCTTTTACTATGTTTTCATCAATTATAACTTATAAATGTAAAAGAAGCTTGATTCATCATCTTTGACGTATTATTGCATTTAGTGCGCATTTTGGCACTCCATTCATCCCATTCTTTCATCCTAAGTACCACACTAGGTTTAATGACACATTTCTTATTAGGTTCCCATTTTTCTTTATTCTCGCCGATCTCGTGAATACCTGCATATTAAAAACCTTGAGTTAATAATTAGCTTTTGACAAACATTTAAATTTTAAGCAAATAAATAAAAAAATAAATTATGAAACATTTAAAGGTAAATAAACAAAAATATATATAAAATATAAAAAAGGATTATTATTATTTCTTAATAAATAATGTTTTTTTTAAAAGCACTTGACAACGTTTAAATTTTAAACAAATAAATAAACAAAAATATATATAAAACATTAAAAAGGGACATCCATTGAAATAACATGTTTAGTGGTTTTTTTTTATGCTTTGATATGACATTTTATTTTAAAACCATTATATGTATAATCCTTAATTAAAATCCATTTTTTAAATGAAATGACGTGCACTTTATAAATACCATTTGGTTATAATATGTTACACATGATATAACCATTTCATATTTTTTAATGAACCGTATGTTTTATGCAAGCCATAAATAATACTTGTAGGCCATGAATAGTTTAAATGCACACCGTGAAGGATGGAGAGGCATAATGGAAAGTTTAAGAACCCATCACCCAACAATCAATACAGAAAACAACCTAGCACCCAACCAATCAAATTCGACCATGAATTAAGCTCATCATCTAGCTTGCTGTCCATTTCTTCGTCCAACGTATCAAAAAGACTGCACGTTGTTAATAATCAAATCTCACGCATTAAATGTTGGAATAATTTGCAAACAAACTGTTATCCATGCATCTGGGTTTTCTAGACATTTCGCCAGCCTATAATCTCCTTCGCTTGCCACCACATCAACCATCCACGTGATGAACTGTTTATTGCTCATGCATTCAAGGATGGAACGTTCCTAGAATCATTCATGGCCTCTTCTATTTAATTGCAACCTGCAAACATCCAGCTCGCTGAAATATTGAAAAAAAATCCGTTCCCATTGCTTACCATCACGTCATCAGCCCACGCGTTCGCGTTGAAGGAGGGAGATTCCTATGTGTGGAGTTTGATCAATTAAATTCCTTTTATGGTTTGCTAAATTTATAGAGCAGTTGACCACTAAAGGGTCGAATTTCTCATCTATTGTATATGCTATATATACCAACCTCTTCTTGAGAGCTGGGAGGAACTAGCAGCTGGGTAGCTAGTCATTGGTGTGTAAAAAACTGTGTAAAATTCTACTCATATTTAATAAAACTCTATTTTCAGCTGTGTATGCATGTTTCAGTCTTTTGTGAAGTAATTCATTGACATAGACTAGCCTATGATTGCTGAGAAGGGCCGATCAACAACCGGAGGCTCGATTTGTACATATTCCACATTTATCTTTTATTTTCATGTATAAGTAGTTTTGTTTTTATGTATATATATTTAGTTTTCTTGTAGATGTTGTTTTGCTGTTAATAAACTGTATTTTTTCTGAGTTTTTATGCAATTTTCCATATGGTCGACCATTCATCCCTATGCGCAGACTGTCTTTTCATCCTTCTGTTCATCCCTCTGTGCAGACTGTTTTTCGGCCTTCTGTTCGCACCTTCATCCAATCTATCTTCCATCCTTTAGTTCGAATTTAGATAGAATTTTACAGAATTTTCATTCATTTCCAGAATTTCTAATATTATGTTTTGTGTAGAAATAATTAGTTAGGGTCTAGGTTAATTTTCCATCATTTTATTGTGTTTTGTAGATCAGTGGGGATTCTAATCCATCTTCAGCATTTCATATTTAGTTTTATATTAATGCATAAGATTTATTGTTTCAGTTTTAATTAAATTCAGAATCTAAATGAGTGTAAATGTTCTCCTCTTTTATATGTTAATTTTTTATCATGTTAATAAAGTAATTTGAATTGGTTTATAATTATTTTTTTAATATAGGTTAAAGTGTTTTTTTTATAATTGAATTTATAGAACTAAATTATCTTTTGTATTTAATATGTATTTTGTATTTTGAAATTTTCATGGTTTCATTTATATTTTGTTATTGAATTGCTTAATGTGTTATTTCATGATAAATATGCTTTAGGATTAATCAAGTTTATTTCCATTAATTAGTTCAGTTTCATTTTAGTTTAGTTTATGAAATTATTTTAGTTTAGTTTAATTTTATTTTTAAGTGTGAATCATATTTATTTGCATTAGTCTAATTTATTTTATCTTGGGCTTAGTTTAGTTCCCTTTATGTTTATCTTTAACTTTAATTTAGTTTTATGCTTGTATAAATTAATAAATTTTTCACAATAGATTTTGAGCATTAGGAATAGGCTTTGGTTTGTTTTTATTTTTCCCTTTTAGATACATTAGTTTTTAGTAATTTTAAAGTTTTATAGCTTAGTTTACTTTTCAAATTCATAGGTTAGTTGTTGATTAGATTAGATTTGTTAAATTAGTTTGATTACATTAGTTTATAATTCCTCGCAAGGTATTTGTTTACACTTGGTCCTTAGATCAATGTTTCAATTTGATTTATACAATTGCATAAAGTTCGATAACTAGAGTAGGATAGTTGGTTAGTTTTCTCTTTTGAAAATACAGAGTAGCTTCGCTCATAGAATAAATAGATTAGTTTCTCTTTTCACTTGCAGTATAATTTCATGTTTTATAGTAATTAATTTCAGTATTTGGTTTCATAGTTCATCGTATGGTTAATTCGCATCGCTGCATAAGCATATATTTCATGCATTCATGAAATAGTTTAGTTGATTTATTTCCTATTCTAAATAATTAAATTTACTTTCATTAGATTCGATTGCTTTCGGACCAAGTGACCGCTTTCCTAGATTAGTTGTTGCAATTTCATTTCATAGAATAGATTAGCGTAGCATTAGACTAGTTTGAATCTTAGTTGTTAATGAGTTTTCTGCCTTTATAGAATAGATTAGATTATATTTGAATTTATAGTTACTTTTCAAGTTCTTAGTTAAATTCCTGTTTTCATAGATAGATTAAATTCTTGCATTTAACTCATGATAGCCATGCATGTACATTAAAATCATAAAGTTCCATGTTAGCGCATTTGCATATTTAGTTAGCTTAGGTTAGTTCCGAGCCTTCAATTCTGCACATACAGTGATTGCATCTCATAAGCTCCCTTCCCGGGTTGACAATTAAGTGTTAAATTAAATAGTGCATATTTTTCCCAACAAGCCAATCATGCATTGTAAAGTGTAATTAATTCCAATTTTGTAGAGGAGTATCGAAATATAATTATTCTTTCATGGTGTTATCCCTAAAGTTGGACCTAGACTACATGATCCAAGCTTAAGGAAATCTTAGTTTGAAAATGTTCAAATCGAGTGAAATAAAAAATAAAAAATAGAAGCTGGTATTAAACTAGGGCAAATAGACACTTACAAACACTAGGCTAATGTCACTTATTTGTACAGTTTATACAACTTTAGGTATGAGAGCAAAATATCACACACAATTTACAATATACATAACTGGTATATGTCACAGATAGGTACATATAGGTATTCATCAAGATATCAAAGCGTTTGAGAAATGGTTGGTATGAATTAGAGATACAGGGAAATGAAACCAATTCTGTATAACATAAAAGCAATGACAAAGTCCAATATCCAGGTCTTATGATCCTAAATATGAAGTGAAACTATTACTATTTATATAAATGAAAGATAACTGTCAACTTATAATAAGAATTATGTATTGGAATGTGAGTGACCAAGTACACAAAATTTTTATCAAAGAGACAGTTCATACAGTACAGAAACAAATCAACATCAAATTCATTCAAAACTAAAACCTGTTATTTGAAGTTGCAAAGATTTCATGATATACATAGGTATTTACAAATGCTCCAACATATCTCCCAAAACAGCCAACCTATCCCCTACGCTCTCCTCAAAGGAAGAACTCTGCCCAATCGAGACCTCTCCTCTCTCTAGACCCCCTATTACATTGAACAATGCTAGAATTTATATCAATTACATCGACTAACTAGTTACAAGAAAAGAAATTATTTGGTCCTCTGCCTATTTGATGAGGTCTGCCACCTATCAAGTTAGTTGCTGAAATAATGACTCGCTTCCTGGAAATACTGAACTTTGACAGCCATCTAATATAAAAATAACTCTTTGTTTTTAGGTGTCTTCCATCTGTATGTTTAAATATTGATCAAATCCTTAATAGTCTGAGGATGATTAACTAAACTCCTTGAAATATGGAATCATTGGCAACGCTGTCTTCAAATTCAAAATACTCTGCCACCTGTTCGCTGAACATGTTGTCCATCAATGCCCTGAGCCAACAGGTCAAAATCCTAGAATTAATAATTTCTTCCAGAAGTGAGAGTGTCACGCAGCAATACAATGGATGAGTTTGCTTCTTCCACAGCAATTTTCCATCGCCAGCATTCATCGTTTCCATATCATCCTTTTCAACATTCACATAAAACTTCTTGATACCCTTCAGCGTTAGCTCATCCCTCTTTACTAGAATCCTCACAGGCTTACTTCCTAGTAATCTCAAGAGCTTCAAGAGGCATTGTAGCAGAGAAAACACCCATCTGGATCTTCATGTGAAATAATGTGGGGAAAACAAATGCAAATATTGTATTAATTGTACTTCCCACCAAGGAAATGAAAACAGCAAAACCTGGTACATAGGAAACCACGATAGCAAGCAAAACAACACTACTACCACGAAGAGAATACCCCTTTCTGATGATCTAGTCGTCCAATGAAGCCAACAACTGGCACATCAGAGCGCACAGGAAAACCAAGCTCTTTCTACAATGCGGTTTTACATGTAGTCTTGCCAGTTTCAAGTGTTTCTATAGAATAATTGACATAACCGTCATTCTTGAGATGGACATCTAGTTCTGGGTTCCAATCATTATTGTCAATGCCATTCACGATTCCTCTAAGTTTCCATACATTCTCCTTTATTAATTCATGTAAGCCCCAACCACCTTCTGATGTTTGGCATTCCCATGCATATCCATGGCTTACTGCAACAATTTGATGGGCAGTTTTTAGACCAGCCATGAAAATATTCAGGTGTTCTCCTCCAACAGGATCATAAATCTTGAAACAGTCAATATAGTGCTGTAGCAAGTCCATAAATTTATAATCATCGAGTGGCCCACGTCCTTGGTGTGCAATGTTATGAATCACAAGGACAGATCGGGTTTACGTCATGAGGCCACGATCCCGATAATATGCCTGAAGATAGAATGGCAACAAAGCAGTGTGCCAGTCATTTGCAATGAAGACCAGGTTGCCATCCCCATAACATACACCACCACAAGGCACCTGCCAAGGAACCTCAACTGCAGCTTTGCAAAAGAGTTCCACGCGCTTCAAAATATCCTCCCGATTTCCCTGATATATGTTGTTTTTAAATCCCTGAAACATCGAACTATTGACAAATACGAAATCCACATTATCAATGTAAGCTTGGTAATAGCTAACATCAAACTCCTATCCATGTATGTTATATCTCTTGTGAACCCCTATGTCCTGTCCTTAAATTACCAATTTTTTTTCATTAGCCGGGGTGAGAGAGAGAGCTTCTAAAACCAACTTGTGGCCATGAGCTTGTCATTAAATATTTCATATACAGGGTGCATCATCCCAGGATATGTCACAGCCCTACCTTCACACCAAATGTACATCAGTCATTTGGCAGATTCAACGTTATGATTTCCAGAGTCTTACTGCTAATGGGATTAACATACAACCATGTAAGGTAATTCCATTATAGATCCCAGCCATGGCATGCTCTTGCACACCATAATGGATGTTTCGGCCCTATGGACTTTCTGGCTGCTTGAAATCTTTGAATTCTTTTAAGTAGACTTTGTTTGAGCTTGCAAGGTCAGTGCTTCCTCCAATTAGACCAGGTATAAACATAAAATATGAAACAAAGTAAAATTTTAAATACCATAAAAACTAATCAAAATCAAAAATTTAAAAATAAGCAGGAGGAACAACCCTAGAGATAACATCTGGCTCTGTCTGGGGATGGCATGCTCCCTGTGAGCTGCCAAGAACAAGTAGACCAACTGCCTTGTTTCCATTGGGCTGGAGTCTTCATTACCCATCTCTAGTACTTAACAAACCACTGACTGAATCTTTAAACTACTCTGCAAACTGACTTATTCTTTCACAACAATCTGGCCACACTGTACAAACGTAAGGAAATGCTTGAAACATCAAGCTTATTTATTCACAGCTCCTATACTTAATCCAAACTACTTTCTTTTGATCAGGTAAAATCATGTTTCCAGTGAAGCCATACAAGTATCTGAATATTTAATGAAAGGCTTGATCTATGCATTAGCAAAATGAAAACAGGAACAACAATCATCATCTGTCTGCAATTTTGATTTTCAGATTTATCATACAATGTATACTGAAACCTTGAATTGATAAATTCCTTGATGTAGTCAGCTACTGGGTCATGCCATTTTCTCAGTTTTGAATTATCAAACTCGTCCTTATTCTCAATCCTTATATCGAAAGACAACTGAAAAGGGTTTTGAAATGACAAATCCTGTCTTTTTACCTCCAAATCTTCAATCTCTTTCTCAGCAAATTCTTTTAAAAATATGACTTCAGATTCTGAATTTGACATTAGATGAGCAGACAAAATGGAAGAAAAATTTTCATGAATGCTCATATCACTCCATTCCTTGAAATTTTTAATGGAAAGAATATCTGCCCTAAACTATGTCTTCTCCAATATAATCCAAAAATCTATTGATGACTTAATCGAACCCACTGGAAAATCTACTGATCTGGAAATGATGCATAAAGGGGACCATAGAATATGAAGATTCATTTCAGAAGAAAGGAAAAGACAACCTCCCTTTGTCAAAAACAGTCTGACATTTGAACTGCTTAAAGATTCCATATAATCAACAAATGGATCAATAAAACTATAAGGAATTACCTTTTGCTGAAGACCAAAATATCTCTGTATATCCTCTTGCTCATAATGGCTTCCACTTTCAACTACCTGCAAATTGAATTGTACATATGGTTGCTCAATGTCTTCTACAGATTCAGGATGGTTGATTTCTATACAATGCTGTTCCTCACCAAAATTTGATTCATAATTATCATACATCTGTTGGCTGCTCCTTAAATCAACGGAGGCTGATGTAGGGATCTGCTCTGTTTCATCTGGATACTCATCATAGATTGGGATATCTTCAAAGTGAATCGGCTGATGCTGATCCAAATCTAGAACTTTAATGTCTTCTCCTGGAGGTTCCACCGATATGTTAATGTCTTCATCTGGAAGTTCCAAATCTAGAATTTTAATGTCTTCACCATACAATGGAGCATTCTGATCAATTTCTAAAGACAAAGATTTCTGTTCTATGACGCTCTCATCAATTTTAATATCAGAATTTTGAAAAATTTCTTCATGTGAAACAGAATTAGAGGAAGATAATGAATCCTCTTCTTTCTTTATATCATAACCATCAGCTTCATCCTCTCTACTGGAAAAATATGCTTCTAAACTCTGCATATATAATGCATATCCCCTACAACAATCCTCAAAAATGCATTCATCTGGGCATATCCTCTTATAATATGAATTAAAGGCATCATGAAAATCTTTCAAAGAGGAAATACTAGAAGGAGGAAGATTCATGTACCATTGTTGTCTCGCACAACCATCCAATGAATATCTAAACATTTTCATCAATACATCTTCATGATGTATACCCAGCTGATCCATGTATTGATGAAATTTAATTACATGATGTGCCGGATTGTCATCATCATTTTATTTGAATCAGGGAAGAAAATCTCCCCATTCATCTATAGTAGGTACTGCATGTGGAAAGCCAGGAATATCTGAAAAATTGAACGGAGCAAATCTCTGTGCCATCATGGTTTCCCAACGCGATGAAATATTATAAAATCACCTATGGATTCTTCAACCTGGAGTCACCCGGTGAACAAATCTGTAGTCTATCCAATGCCCTTCTCCTGTCCACCGTCAAGAGCTGGATATGATCTTTGTCGTTCTTTCCCGGGGAAGATATATTTTCCTTCGTCCGTCCCTAGCAACGGCGCCATAAGATGTTATCCCTAAAGTTGGACCTAGACTACAGGATCCAAGCTTAAGGAACTCTTAGTTTGAAGATGTTCAAATCGAGTGAAATAAAAAATAAAAAATAGAAGCTGGTATTAAACCAGGGCAAATAGACACTTACAGACACTAGGCTAATGTCACTTGTTTGTACAGTTTATACAGCTTTAGGTATGAGAGCAAAATATCACACACAATTTACAATATACATAACTGGTATATGTCACAGATAGGTACATATAGGTATTCATCAAGATATCAAAGCGTTTGAGTAATGGTTGGTATGAATTAGAGCTACATGGAAATGAAACCAATTCTGTATAACATAAAAGCAATGACAAAGTCCAATATCCAGGTCTTATGATCCTAAATATGAAGTGAAACTATTACTGTTTATATAAATGAAAGATAACTGTCAACTTATAATAAGAATTATGTATTGGAATGTGAGTGACCAAGTACACAATTTTTTTATCAAAGAGACAGTTCATACAGTACAGAAACAAATCAACATCAAATTCATTCAAAACTAAAACCTATTATTTGAAGTTGCAAATATTTCATGATATATAGAGGTATTTACAAATGCTCCAACATATCTCCCAAAATAGCCAACCTGTCCCCTGCGCTCTCCTCAAAGGAAGAACTCTGCCCAATCGAGACCTCTCCTCTCTCTAGACCCCCTATTACATTGAACAATGCTAGAATTTATATCAATTACATCGACTAACTAGTTACAAGAAAAGAAATTATTTGGTCCTCTGCCTCTTTGACGAGGTCTTCCACCTATCAAGTTAGTTGCTGAAATAATGACTCGCTGCCTAGAAATACTGAACTTTGACAGCCATCTAATATAAAAATAACTCTTTGTTTTTAGGTGTCTACCATCTGTATGCTTAAATATTGATCAAATCCTTAATAGTCTGAGGATGATTAACTAAACTCCTTGAAATCTGGAATCATTGGCAACGCTGTCTTCAAATTCAAAATACTCTGCAACCTGTTCGCTGAACATGTTGTCCATCAATGCCCCGAGCCAACAGGTCAAAATCCTAGAATTAATAATTTCTTCCAGAAGTGAGAGTGTCACGTAGCAATACAATGGATGAGTTTGCTTCTTCCACAGCAATTTGCCATCGCCAGCATTCATCGTTTCCATATCATCCTTTTCAACATTCACATAAAACTGCTTGATACCCTTCAGCGTTAGCTCATCCCTCTTTACTAGAATCCTAAAAGGATGATATGGAAACGATGAACTAACATATATTTTATCCATGAAAGAGCCATAGTGGCCAAGTTTATTTTTTAAGCATAGCAAACTTCCAAAACAAGTAACCACAGTAATAAAATTTAACCTAGCATTTTAATATTTTAGTTGTAGCTCTTTTGAAAAAAACCCAAGGGTTATAAACAACAATGGCCATATGCCCTTCCCCTATTTCTTAAAAAAAAACAAACTAACATCCAATACAGTAAAAAGAACACCACGGTTATCCCTCAACACCTTCGACATCACCGTGAACACACCCAATGATGGAAGGCACCTCAAGGTTAGAACCGAGGCTTGCCGAGCCTTTCGATCTCCAACTCTTCTCTTCGAAATCAAACGCTTCACCATCGACTGTGTAATAACAAACCCTTACACCTAAAAACACACATGATGTGTTATATTTTGTCTATAAAGAGTTCATACCCTTGGATTTATAAAAAGAATTAAAAACAATGCTAAAAGAATCGACAGTACTTACCAGTCTGTACACTAAGCTCATGTTTTGATATCGGAAAGCAAAGCATTCAACCTGCTTCTGGCATGGAAGAACACGCAGAAGACATAGATGGAGAAATAAGCTATAGCGAAGAGAAAACCAACCGTAATATGCTAACACCATGGACAAGCAGGAGCACACATGGCGTTAGTGTTAAGCTTATAATGATGATAACTAACCAGAGCTTATAAATTTTGAAAAATACCACTACCCAAAACCATTAACGATACTGTTATAGACTCGAGAGGGCCGAGGGCCTATCGACCACTCTTTCTGGCCAAAGAAGTAAACAACAAAATGATTTTTGAACAATGTTTAGGACAAACGCTATGGTTTTGTGCTTAGGGTTTAAACCAAAACCCTTCCTCCAATGAGCAATCCCCACGTGGACTCCACTAAAGCTTAAATATTTTATGCACTCGATATAGTTAGACTTGCATTACATGGATTTATGTAACACCATTACTTTGTTGAAAATAAAATGTTCCAATGTTTTGCATAGGAAATATATACCTTATTAAATTTATATGGTATGCAATAAAATTATGACTAGGTTTGGATGTATGACATGCATTATATACATACTTAGAATAGCATATATGATATGCATCAAATATATAAATGCATAAAATAGCTTTGTCATAGTTAATGTTATTATATAATTACTAAACAAGAATAGAGATGATAATATTAGAACTTAGGAAGTTCTAGGTCTTAGCAGGAATAATTGTCATAGTTATATGGAAAGTAATAAGTTTTACCATACCTTTAATAACTAAGAGAATGTAGGTAATTTACACTCCATCAACTTATAACAGATAAGCACACTAGCAACTCTATTATTCTATCAAGATAAATAATCTTGGTTATGAAACTGAAAGTTCTTACTTTTCGATGTTATAGATTGAAAACAAAATTTAGGACCTTCTTTTCTAACTTACTTCTTTTTAGTCTTCCAAATTTTAAATTTTACACCTCGTCACTTGGAATTAAAAATTTTACTTGTAGAGACCCGTAAAAGCATTGAATCTAAATTAGCTTGAGAAAGTTAAGTAAGCCTCAGGAAAACCTCAAACCCCTTCATTTAGGAACAAGAAAACAACTATCAGCATCATACACTTACTGGAAAATAAACAATTTATCTGAATTCAATAAGTTCTAGCTCATTAACTATCAAGACTAAAAAATCAATATAGATTGAATGCTGTTATTAGTCGATGTTTATAAGTGTATAAGTATTTCTAAAATATTTAGTTAGAGTTAGTTAAGAATACTAAATTCCGAGTTCATCTAAATGTATCATCATGTAACCTATCTGTTAATTAAACTTGTGGTAGTTGTTAAACTACCATATTTAGGATTTGTCTTAAACATAAAATGTCACAAAGAAAATTTTTAATTTTTTTTTAATTTTTGGGGTGTTACAGATGGTATCAGAGCACACGTTTGGACACTAGGCCTGAAGTGGCTCAGCACACGTAAAAAAATAAATAAAAGAAAGTATGAATATTGTCTTATGATTTTAGTGTTGTTATATAAGAATATTTTCTGAATTAGATTGCATGTACGGAAGGACTCGAATAACATGCTGAAGAGAGTTCCCCATTAAATGAAAAAAATAACTTTGGAATAGAACATGTTAAGGAAGATATAACTAATAATTCATCTGAATTACTGCAAACAGTTAAGTATTTAAAAATTGAAATGAAGATTGTTAAAAAAGATAATGAAATAATCCTAAGAGCTCAGGAGGAGCTGAATCAAATACTGTTGGAAAAATTTCTTAACGAAGAAAATGATAAATAGATAGAATTTGAAATTATGTTCTATCAACATAAGAGTAAAAGGTAAAAACACTCTAAAATTGAAAGCACTTCTTCTTCTAAAATTTACGGTAAGTCACACAGAAAGAAACACGAGTATTCTAGTGATAGTAGTGAGAGTAATTATATTTCTAGAAAGAATAAATACAAGCCCTACGAAGAGATTTCTGGAGAGTTTAAAAAGATTAAACCACCAAATTTTAATGGAGAAACCGAAAATAGAGAGCAAGATGAAGCATGGCTATCCAGAATGAAAAAGTGCTTTCAAATATATAATTTCTCAAGTCAGTTAAAAGCAAGAATGGAAATATATAACTTAATTGGAAAATCCGACATCTAGTGGCACAACATAAAATGAGTTAAGGGCATAAAAGAGAAGAGTATAAAATGGATTACTTTAAAAAAATATTTTTAAATGAGATTTCAGTCGTAGCAGTATTATAAGGAATGAGCTAAACTATTTTATGACCTGAAGTTGGGAACTATGAATATAAAAGAGTTAAATACTAAATTTTTAAGCTTACTATGGTATGTGCCTTATATTGTGGATGAAAAAACCAAGGTGCAGTGATTTCTGAGCTATTTACCTTTTCATATTAAGGATATAATTAAATATGACAATCCCAAAACCCTCGAAGAGGCCATGCGAAAAGAAAATTTCTGCTATGAGCAGAATCGAAAGAGGGAGAACATGCCAAACTGGAAAGCAAAAAGGTCTAATAATTTTGAACAAAGAAAGAAAGGTTTCACACCTAATTGAAATTTTTGGCATAATAAATCACATAAATTTCCTAACAAAAATTTTCAAGGAAATAATTTCAAAGGTAACTCACAACAAAACCCTACTGTCACGAGAAATAAGGAATTTACAAATAATCATAGCAACTATGTTAAAAATAATGAATGTAAGTAACAAGTAAAATGTTGGGAATGTCAGGGACCTCACTATGCATCAGTTTGTCCCAACAGAAAGAAGATCGTCAACAACATTCATACCGTGCAGGAAGAAATAATGGTTGGTGATTTAGCAAGAGGGATGCCCAGAATCAATGCAGCACTAGAAAAAAGATAGGCTAAATATCATACTTCCATGGTTGAAGTAGAGGATATGATGAGTTAGACTGAGTTATGTATCTCCTAGTTTAGTAGAGAAAAGTAAACTACCAGTAGAGAAATTTGAAACGTCATGGCTGGTTCAATTAGCTACAGGAGCAAAAAGAAGAGTAATTGGTTTTGTGAAAGCCTGTACATTATTTATGAATCAGTTTGAAACTTCTGTAAAGTTGAATGTACTTTCATTAGGCTCCTATGATGTATTAATTGGAATGGATTGGTTAGAACAACATCAAGTAGTGTTAAATTGTTTTGATAAAACTTTTACCTATTTAAATAATGAGTGAGAAATGATAACAATAAAAGGAATCCCTAGGAAAACAACGGTCAGACAGATTTCTTCCTTACAACTAAAAAGGGTTGTTCGTAAGGGATGTAGAGTTTTTTTTGTAACTATAACTAATGAAGAAAACATTAATAAAGAATACAAACTAAAATTAGAAGATATACCAATCCTGATGTCACATGCCCCAATTTTGCAAAAAAACAACAATTTTATATTATTGAGGAACAATATGTTAAATTTTATGCTAAGTTGTAATTGATGACCCAGTGGGGTCAAGGATATTTAATGTAAATTCTGAATATTTTATTTATAAATAAATAAATGAGGAGACAACAGCTTAGGAGAGCTGTTAAAAGAGTGTTTACCGGTCAAATTGGTGGAGGAGACTGGGTGGAGAGCAAACTGACATGTGCCAGCATCCTCGAACCACTTCTAACTGTTGTAGGTGGAAACCTCCCTACATTTGTGGTCATGATTCCCCAAGAAAGTGGAATTAGAGCAGGTGTCTCAATTAATGAAAACTAACCCAGAGGACCTAGGCATCTTTATAAAAATTCCCATTGAAGAGAGTTGAGGTTGCTCATTCTAGAGAAGTGATCATTCAAGGTGAATGGATTTACTTCAGAGAATATCAATGGAAGGGAAATTGGAAAGTGTTTGAGGGGATAACTGTTGATTGATCTTGTTGCAGCTTTTAAGCTTAAGATCATACCGCTGAGAGCAGATTGTTGTTACTAAGGTATTGAACTAGTCAGGTGACAAAGGGTACTGCAGTTGCATACTCCACCCAGTTCTCAGCCAAGAAGACTAGGGACAGGATCGATGGTCCTGAGAAAGTGTTGTTTGAGCGCTCTCTAGGAGATTGGTAGGGAGGAATGGCCTCCTAAAGCTATTTTTGTTTTGTCCTCAACAGGTTCTATGTTATTTTATTTTACTATCTTAGTTAAATAAATTTCAGTTTATCTGCTACATGAATGTTATAAGTTCTGAGTTTGTGAAATGTTAGATTTAGTATTCTTATTGGATAGTTGATGTAAATGAAAATGATTTAGGAGAATAATGAAATAGAAAGGAATTAAATTTCTAAGCTCTGTTTTTCCACACCTGGTTATAGGCCATACTCTAGCACAGTTAGATTGTTTAAGGTATATGAAATAATTTTTTGTAATGGAATAAGAATAGTAAATATGATCTGCATCTATAAGTAAATGAAAATAGAATTTATTTCAATGTTTACAGTACAATGAAAAGCAGTGTTATAGTTTATTCTTATTTACTTTTTAATTTAGTCTATCTAGATGAAAATATAGGTGAAAGAAATAGTAATATACTTTAGTACCACAGTATTAGTATAATATTAAGAAATATATGTTTACAGAAAATAATAAATATTATTCAAGAAAATATGTATACAAGTTAATAACTAAATAGTTCTGGAAAATATTAACTTAATATTAAACTTTTACTTATTAAAAACCAGATTGGGGTTTCATATATAAAACCTTTATTATGTCAAATAAATAGAGTTCAAAGTTAACATTCTTTTCTCTACAGAGCTCTAAATAATTACAAACTATAGAGTAGTAAATAAAAATAAATGTATTATAAATATTAAATGAAATAACTAAGACTTATATATATGTGTGCATTTTTAAAACCTTAAAAAAAAACCAGATAGGTTATTTATTACCTGTGAAAAACTAAGGATCGAAACCCTTTCAACTAACTTATTAAAATACAAGTTAATCTACATCCAGTTACATTGCTAACTGAGATTTAAAATAACAGGAAAACTTTAAACTGTGCATTCGACTAACGAGAGTCTTATCCTTAAACTTTAGAATGTTTTTATAAACTTTTTTAAAATTAAATACTTCATTAACACGGTAATGAACAACAATACAGTTGTAATAGCGAAACAGAGGAAAACAAGAAACAATGCCCAATTAATAACTTATATAAGAATACATTTACACAAGGGTTTCTTTTCCATCAAACCCTAACTATTATATTCTGAGCTGATAATATAAAATTTATAAATTTTACATTATGACTGTTCCACTGTCTTCATATTAACATTATTTATTTATAAATGTTATCATTAACAATAAATTACTTCACTAACAGTTGAAGAAGAAAAACCTATTTTACAGTATTATCATTTAAAAGATCGATTAGAATAAAACAGAGTAATCGAAACAGGAGTCATTTAATAACCATAAGTAGAGGGAAAACCCTTTTATCCTAAAACGAGAGTATGATATTATCAAGCAGTAACGCTATAATCACTTTTACAAACCTAAGAAACTACTTAGTCATGGCTTAGAAGCCGGAGCTACCCAGCAACATGCAAGGGTTTAAAAAAAAAAACAAAACTAAGTAATAGCAAAAACTAAGCATTTAAACATTGAAGGAACCCAAACCATGCTTCCCTTCAAACTCTAACTCCTTCCAATAACCATTGAAGCAAGAAGATGCCACAATAAACTGGGGCTTACCCATTATGGCCACGAATTTAACCAACATTGGAGAGGTTTCCTTCGTGCTTGAAGCCGTAACTATAATCTACAAGAACAAGACCGAATGTGATAGTTAGAAGTGGTATTCATTATATTACAAACGTATCTAGAGTTTAATCAAAGAGATAAGAGTGGGGTAACACTATTACCTACAAATAAGAAGTCTGGAGCGAAGGAGGAGACTAAACCAGTTCGAGTATCTACACCAGGAAACAATGAAACCCTTGTACCAATCCTGTGACAGAGACAGCAAGGTTCTTATCTCTAGATTTTATCAACGATGAAGAAAGTACGAGTAGAGAGGAGGGTAATGCTAGGTCCAATTCACAAAAATACTGACAGAGTTAAGAAAACACTCTCACGGTGTTCCATTATCTTCCAGAAAGTAACCAAGTTACAAACAACAAATCCTTTAACACTGGCATGATTGATGCAGCACTATACTACACACAATGGAGTTGTCAAACGATGAACTAGCGAGCCTCTCATGGCCGTGAAGAAACCCAAATAGCGCAGAGCCAAACCCTCGAAGGATAATGAAGAGGATAGGGTTTCTATGTGAGTTTTTAAATCGACCAATGCTTGGTGGAGACTCATCCATGTGCCCATCCAAATTTATTTAATCGGAAGTGGGTCGATCCATATAGTCAAACCTGCACTGTCGGGTGAAAAATCATATTATTGCCAATCATTTATACCTTATAACTAATGATAATGTTTTGTATTAAAGGTATCTTATCATTTGTCATGTAGGATAACACTGCAATCGACCTTTAGGTAAAATCATATATTCTATACAGCTAATAGTATGGTTTGGTATTAAATCAATTCTTATCATTTGCATTTGATAACATTGAGATCAATCATTTGTAAAATTATATATGTTGTGATCAATAATGGAGTCTATACCATTGACCTTTAGTCAGTGGCACTTCTAAGTGCTCTTCATACAAACCTTGTTTTCGATATTTAAGTATTGTTTGGATCTAGCTTTATGTAAGGACTAAACTAATGAAGTCATTATCTTTAGTTCAACATTATGCAAGTAAATGATAGGTAGTATTTCTACCCTAGTATAACTCTTACCAATGCATAAAGTCGACAGTGTTATGGTTTGAAATCTTCTTTGGAGTTAGCGATCTTTCGTTTTTATAAGGAACCAAACTAATAATTAAATCAAGCCAATAATTACCTTGGTAATTACAAGGTAGTAAGACTACCTAAGGTAAAAGAAAATTTTACTTAGTAATATTAGTAACTATATGGTAATGTAATATTAGAATAACACGTGTGACTTGGTGTTAAACTAGAAACTGAAATTTATAGCTTGATGACTAGTAGTGCAAGGAGACAATTATAACTATATACAAAGGAACATGTTGATATACATCACTACTAAAGAAGAGTTATAGGCAATCTATTTGTAAAATTTTCCTTGAAGATCATAGGATTATGTTCATGCTTATAAACAGTACTTTGAGTATTAGACATATCAATAGTAGTAAAAACATACTACAGTAAAAGTGTTACTATGTTAAATCATGAACCCTATGCTCATTAGAAGAATCTGTAAGTAACTTGTCATATAAAATTAAAAATGAAAAACTTAAGTAGAATTCATGCTGGTAAAAGACACTAGTATGTTAAGGATATTGGTCTTTACGACTAACTTAAATGCTGACTTAGATCAAAAAATAGCAAAGGAAGATACTTTACCTCATTGTAGCTTTTCTTTCTATTAATCAAATTATGCTCTGGCATTTTAGTTATGCTAAAGAAGTACTTCGTGACTTAACACAAAAATCAACTCCTGCTTGTTCAAAAGATTGCCTATTGAACCTATAAGAACCAGAAATCTAGCTGAGTTAGCAATCGCTAAGTAAGCCCCAATTTAGAACATAGCTTCTCACCTACTTGACAAAAGCATATCATCAGTATAGCTAGAACCAACTGAGTGCAGGTCATATATATAACATATCAAAATTAAAGTGGTATTAGTTTTTATGTGTTTGAAATTAATCACTACATATTGTTAACTGTTTCATTTTTCTGCTAGCCTCTAATAGTTATTAAACTGCGACTTTAGACATTTTATATTACATGAAAAATTTTAAATTTTTGTGAAATTTTAGGGTTATGACACCTGAGAGGATATTCAGATGTGTTTCTAGAGGAAATTCCAGGATTTCTTCTAAAAAGAAAGTTGGATTTCACTATTGAGTTGGTACCTAGTGCGGTGCCTAACTCAAAAGCTCCTTATCGGATGAATATCTAGGAGCTTAATGAACTAAAATTGTAATTAAAGGAACTGATTGATAAAAATTATATAATACCAAGTGTGTCCCCTTGGGGAGCACCAGTCACTTTTGTTAAAAATAAGGACGGTACTCTGTGCTTATGAATTGACTACCGTCAGCTTAATAAGATGACAATTAAAAATAGATATCCATTGCCTCGCATAGATGATCTATTCGATCAGTTATGCAAAGTAACAATATTTTCAAAAATTGACTTAAGATCCGTTTATCATCAAGTTCGGATCAAGGATGAGGATATTTTCAAGACAACTTTTAGGACCTGATATGGTCACTATGAGTTTGTTGTCATGCCATTTGGATTAACTAATGCCCCAACGGTCTTCATGTGTTTAATGAATAAATTATTACATAAATATCTAGATAATTTAGTAGTATTTTTTACTGATGATATTTTAATCTATCCTAAGACTAAAGAAGAACATGAGGAACAATTAAAAATCATTTTACAAGTGTTAAGGGAACATCAGCTTTACGCCAAGCTCAGTAAGTGCTACTTATTTAAAGATAAAATACAATACTTGGGTCACGTAATAACTAAAGATGGGATCTCGGTTGATCCAAATAAGATAAGAGCAATTGAAAAATGGTCGGTCCCAAAGGATGTGATTGATGTACGGTCATTCATGGGAATCACCGAATATTATCGAAGATTCATTAAGGGTTTCTCAAGGATCGTAAATCCAATAACTTCTCTACAGAAGAAAGGAAAGAAGTTTGTATGGGATCAGAAGTGTAAAGAGGATTTTAAGAATCTAAAAGAGTTATTAACTACCAAACCAATTTTAAGAATTATGGATCCTAACAAAAACTTTGTTGTATGCACTACTACATGCAACAATGGCCTTGGTAGGGTCTTAACTCAAGAAGGACACATAATAGCGTATGAGTCCAGAAAACTTAAAATTCACGAGAAAAATTACGCTACCTACAATTTAGAATTGGTTGCTATGATACGTGCATTAAAGATGTGGCACCATCACTTGATGGAGAGAAAATTTACTTTAGTGATGGATAATAAGGGTTTAAAGTATATGTTGGATCAACCAAATTTAAACGCAAGGAAAGCTAGGTGGCTCTCTTTGCTTAGCGGGTATGATTTCGAGATCCAACATATCAAGGGGAAATAAAATAAGGTAGCTGATGCTTGGAGCAGGAATGTAAATTTTGTGGTAGCAATTAGTACTTATAAGACAGATTCAGAAGATCAGCTCAAAGAAGGAGTAGAATTGGATGAAAATTACCAAAAATTGCAAGGTAAAGTGGCTGAAAATGTAACTACAAATTTGAGTACATGTTACAGTATAAATGAAAAGGTGTTAATACTTTATAAAAATGGACTATATTTTCCTAACATACCTATAGTTAAGTTTCTAATCTTAAATGAAATACATAAGACCCCCTATTCTGGACACCCTGGTTATCAAAAGACAATAACCATGTTACGAAAAAATTACTTTTGGCCGAATATGAAAAATGACTTGATAGAATATATTTCTAGATGTTTTGAATGTTAGCAGGTTAAGACTGAACATCAGCATCCAACTAGGTTATTACAACCACTACCAATGCCTAGCTAGAAATGGAAAATAATCAGCATTGATTTCATTACAGGTTTACCTAGAAATCAGAACCAAAATGATTCTATTATCATAGTTGTTGACAAACTCAGCAAGGCAGCCCATTTTATACCAGTAAAGACCACTCATAAGGCTGCTAATATTGCTGAAATATTTATGAAAAAAATATTTCGTTTGCATGGAATACCAAAAGTTATATTTTTTGACAGAGACCTTAAATTCACGGGAAACTTCTCAAAATCTTTATTTAAAGGTTTAAATACTACTTTAAATTTCATTACATATTTCCATCTACAAACGGATCGAGATATTGAAAGGGTGAATCAGATTTTGGAAGATATGTTAAGGATGTACGTTAGAGAGCAACCAAGTAAATGGGAAGACTATTTACACTTGGTTGAGTTTGCATACAACAAACATTACCGGGATTCATCAAAATTCAGCCCATTTGAGATTCTGTATGGCATAAAGTGCAATACTCCCATCTCATGGAGAAACCTCATTGACAGGTTAATACTAGGACCTGAGTTATTAAAGGATATGGAGTTAACCGTGAACCATGTAAAAGGTAATTTGAAGGTTGCACAAGATAGATATAAGAGTCAAGCATATCTGAAACGAACTCAGAAAGAGTTCCAGGTGGGAGAACATGTTTTCATTAAGATAATACCTAAAACGAGTTCCTTAAAATTAGGGAGTTGTGCTAAGCTAGCACCCAGGTATTGTAGGCCTTTAGAATTATTGTCCAGAGTTGGACCAGTGGCATACCAATTGGCCTTACCACCAAATCTTAGAGTTAATAATGTTTTTTATATCTGTTTTTAAAAAATATATATAAATGATGCTACTCATGTTATAAATTGGAATGATGTGTAGGTGGAACCCGAAGGAGATTTTCTAGTGGAACCAGATTGTATTCTCGACAGGAGGGACATATTGCTTAAGAATCACACCATTAGGAAGGTGAATTTGCAATGGAAGCACCTTAGTCCCAAAGAAGCAACCTGGGAATCAAAGAGTCATATGCGGGTAGCATATCCAATTTTGTTCCAGGGAAGCATTAAGGATGATGAATAGAGAAACATCGAGGCCGATTTGAGACTTAAGGGGGGGTGTATGTCATGTACCTGAAATTGCAATAACATTTTATGTTAAGAAAACATTATATTTTATTTTTATTGTAATGTTTATGATTATTGAACAAGAGTGGTCAAGGATGATTGTGATTAATTATGTTGAATATTTTATTAGTTAATAAATAAAATATGAGACAAATAGCCTAAGTAGGATGTTGAATGAGTTTCCACTAGCCCACTAGGTGGAATAGACTGGGGTGAGAGAAAACTGACACATGGCATCATCCTCAACCACTTCTAGCTATTGCAGGGGGCAAATTCCCTAATTTTGTGGTCACGTTCCCCAAGAAAGTGGAATAGAGAAGGTGGCTCATGAAGTAAAGAACTGGCCAAAATACCTAGGCATGCATATATCTACCATGGATTTTCACTGGGAGGATGTTCAATCATTACCTTGTGAAATTTCTGAAATTTAGAAATGTGCACAAGAGATTCGATGAGGGGAAAGGAAGAAGTGGTTTGAGGGTTAAGATTGTTTTAGAACAAGTGCAACTTGTTAGCTGAGTTCTTTACTGCAGAGGATAGAGGTACTGTTGTTAAGTACTTCTGTGGAGTTACAGGGGTATTTAACCCCATCCTCTCACATAGTTCTTTCATCCTGGTGGATCAGTGGGTAGGCTTGGGGTCCTAAGACAAGATGTGGACCTATATTCAGGAATAGGTTGGGTGGAACAAGATCCTTGGGCTATTTGTTTCTTCTACAAGTTACCAGGTTCTACTATGTTAAGTTATTTACTTTTGTCCAAGCAAGTTACTTAGGTGTATGCAGTTATGTTTAGTTTTATTTAATTAGGTAATATTTGACAATTAGCAGAATGTTAAAATTTGTAAATTATTTAGGAAGGTCTATTTATGAGCATAAGTGAGTCTTTAATTAGAAAAGGAATATTTATGAATAAAATTTCCTTTCTGTATTTTTCCACTCATCATTTGATGAAGTACTCTAGTACATAAGGAATAATTAGTTATAGATAGGAAATATTTATTTATGGATGAAAGGAACTGAAAACTCTATTAACATAGAAATATTTTACTGTTACTTCAACTATTTATCCTATTAATTATTTTTCTTTAGGGCCTAACCTTTTATATAGAAATAACTCTCAATATTTTTATGTAGAATCCATCCTAATGAGATGTTTATCATTTATTCAATAAACTGTATAGGGTTAAATTCATTTGTAAAGATTGCAATATAATCTAGTTATTTATTTTAGTAAAGATAAACTATCTGTTTTATGTATTTAAAAGCCTGAATAATAAATAAAATAGTTTTCACATAACGCAATACATGTATTCAAAACCTAGTAAATCAAACAGTTCATTTAACACCATTATTTAATGGTTAAGTGCCTCTTAAAATCCTTAAGTTAATATTTAAGAAATAGTTTATACAAAACAAGAACCATAACCATTTTTGTTGATGGTTTAACCCCAATTTTTATCCAAAGAAATAATTGCAACATAGATAATCATTAACAAAAAAACTTTTCACAAAATTTCATACATTGCAATTGGAAATCTACTAGGATTAACCCATATTCATGCTTAGGCTTTGTCCATTTTAAAGAAATAATAGTAATAAAAACATAGTTTTAATTTTAACTAAAATATTTAAACAATATATCCTCTAACATTCAACCACATATGAGTTTACAAGAGCCATAAATTTAGGGTGAAAAACCCTAAGGGTTAACACCAAAACAATCTTACAGCCTTTATATTTTTGAAATTAAAGCCTAACAAATTTCGAAACTAATGGATGAAAATACAAAAACCTAAGATTTTCACAGTTTCATTACTCTGCATATACAAATATTTAAGGACAAAAATACTGCTAAACAGAGATTTCACTAGATTCATAGCTCTGTTCCTTTTAATAAAAAAAATATTTATAAACAGATTTCCAGGTTAAACCCTTTAGTCACCACGTAAATTTCTCTTCAAAAACTAGAAAGCATTAACATATATTTTATCCACGAAAGAGCCATAGTGGCCAAGTTTTGTTTTAAGAATAGCTAGCTTCCAACTTCAACTAACCAGAGTAATAAAATTTTCCCTGACATATTAATACTCGAGCCGTAACTATTTTGAAAAAACCCCAATTTTTATAAACAACAATGGCCATACATCCTTCCCTCTTTATTAAAACAAAACAAACTAACATCAAATACAATAAAAAGAACACCACAGTTTCCCTCAACACCTTCAACATCACCGTGAACACACCCAACAATGGAAGGCACCTCAAGGTTAGAACTGAGGCTTACCAAGCCTTTGGATCTCCAACTCTTCACTTCCAAATCAAACCATTCACTGTCGAATATGTGATAACAAACCCTTTCACCTACAAACACACAGGATAGGCTATATTTTGTCATTAAAGAGTTCATACCCTTGGATTTATGAAAAGAATTAAAAAAAATGCTAAAATAATTGACAAGACTTACCAGTCTGTACACTAAGCTCATGTTTTGATATCAGAAAACAAATCATTCAACCTGCTTATGCCATGGCTGAACATGCAGAAGACAGAGATGGGGAAAGAAGCTAGAGCAGAGAGAGAGCCAACCATAAGCTACTAACACCATCGACAAGAAAGAGCAGAAACGATGTTAGTGTTAATCTCACAATGATGATAAATAACTATATCTTCAAAATTTTAAAAAATTTCACTACCCAAAACCATTAACGATACTGGTACAGACCTAAGAAGGCCGTGGGCCTATTGGCTACTCTTCCTAACCAAAGAAGTAAACAACAAAATGATTTTCAAACAATTTTTAGGACAAATGTTATGGTTTTGTGCTTAGGGTTTAAACCAAAACCCTTTTTCCATTAACGAGAAATCTCCATGTGGACTCCACTAAAGTCTAAATCTTTTATTCACTCTATATAGTTAGACCTGCATTACATGGATTTAAGTAACACCATTACTTTGTTGAAAATAAAACGTTCCAATGTTTTGCATAGGGAATATATACCTTGTTAAATTTATATGGTATGCAATAAAATTATGACTAGGCTTGGATGTATGACATGTATTATATATATACTTAGAATAGCATATATGATATGCATCAAATATATATATGCATAAACTAGGTTTGTCATAGTTATAGTTAGTATATAATTACTAAAAAATAATAGAGATGATAATATTAAAACTTAGGAAGTTCTGGGTCTTAGCAGGAATAATTTTCATAGTTATATGGAAAGTAATAAGTTTTACAGTACCTTTAATAACTAAGAGCATGCTGATAATTTACACTCCATCAAATTATAATAGATAAGCACATTAGAAACTCTATTCTACTATCAAGATAAATAATCTTGGTTATGAAATTGAAAGTTCTTGCTTTTCGATGTTATCAATTGAAAACAAAATTTAGGACCTTCTTTCCTAACTTACTCCTTTTTAGTGTTCCGAATTTTAAATTTTACATCTCATAACCTGGAAGTAAAAAATTTACCTGTAAAGACCTGTACAAGCATTGAATCTGCATTAGCTTGAGAAATCTAAGTAAGCCTCGGGAAAACATCAAGCCCCCTCATTTAGGAACAAGAATACAACTATCAACATCATACACTTACTAGAAAATAAACAGTTTATCTAAATTTAATAAGTTTAGCTCATTAACTATCAAGACTGAAAAATGAACACAGATTGAATGTTGTTATTAGCAGGTGTTTATAAGTGTATAAGGATTTATTAAATATTTAGTTACAATTATTTAATAATACTAACTCCTAAGTTCCTCTAAATGTATTGTACTATAACCTATCTATTAATTAAACTTGTGGTAGTTGTTAAACTAGTGTATTTAGGCATTGTCTTAAACATAAAATGTCATACAGAAAATTTTTAATTTTTTGTGAATATTTGGGGTGTTACATTCTTATATATTTGTTTACTGAGTTGGGCATGATGCAGATGATACACCACAATGCTATGTGGTACAATGGTCGTAAATTTTGAATAAAAAATTCTTGATGACAAGAAGAAAAATTTTGATTGTGGGATAACTGCAATTTTTCAAGTTGGTATTGTTTATTCTAGAAGTAACAAGCATTGAGAAGTATTTGAAAATAGGTACTATGGTTATTTGGAATATATAACTGAGTGTGACTTTAATTCATTTAAAATATTTCTGTTTGAGGTGAAATGGTACAGGCTATGAATGAATGAACGTGATCTATTTATATATTGCCTGATCTCGTATGAGTTAAAAGATCTAAATTATTCACCGATATGGTTTTTCTAAAGCAGCATCATGACAAGAAAATAACCTCGAGCTTTGCGAAGTGTCTCCACAATCTCAACAATTGCAGAAACAAAGAAGCATTTGACAGACTGTCCGTGTCTCTGGTTAGAAATGAGGTTAAAAAGGTTCCCATAGATCTTGTTAAAACAACAGAAAGAATATTATGTCTCCATTTAAAACTCTCCTCCTCACTCCGTGTAGACATATGGTTGGTGCTCGATGTGATGACCTTCACAAAGGATGAAAAAAAAACAAACTAAACTCGAAAACCTGACCTTGAAACAAAACTACGGTGTTAGGTTTTCTCAAAACGTGGAGAAAAAAAGAATTGTCGTCAACCTGTCTAGCCACAGCCTCAACTCACCCTCACTCAGCATTCTCGAAAGAGGCCTAAATTTTGCAATAGCCCCCAAAACAATCCCATAGGAGAACCTGGTATCTATCATTGAAGATGCAGTAAAAAATCTGCCAAGTGAAAACGCGGATGAGATCAGGAAAGAAAGCACGGTTGTGTTGTGCAGGTCAACTCCAGCAGCCTGCAACATAAGCAACAAAGAAAGAAATGCACTGTCAGACCTGAAAAGAAACAATAAAATAAAAATTTTAAAAGTAGATAAGGTAAATGTGACTGTGATCTTGGACAAGGAAGGTTACCATACAAAAATGATCGAACACCTGGCGTATGGAAGCTACAAACTCATGGAGAAAGATCTGAGCACCAAAATCATGAGAATAGTTACGAAGGAAATAAAAGAGTCTACGTTGGAGGATAGCGTAAAAAAAAAGGTAACCCCAAAGAATGCACTCATGCCATGCATCTATGGCTCTCCCAAAATTCACAAAAAAAATATTCCATTGAGACCCATAGTAAACACGATAGGCTTGCCGACGTATCTCCTCGCTAAGTTCCTCGCTAAGAAACTCCGACCCTTATCTGGACAGTCTTCTTCCTTCATTAAAAACGTGTCTTCTCTTGTTGAGTGGATCAAAAATCAAGAGGTAAAGGAAGAGGACTTATTAGTAAGCTTCGACATTGTTTCCCTATACACTAACATACTGGTGGATAAGGCGGTAGATATCATAAAAAGTATCACGGATACCCAAATCACCAACTTGGTTAGAATATGCCTAAAGTCAACATACTTATCCTACAAAGGAAATATATATGAACAAATACATGGAGTCGCCATGGGGTCTCCATTATCCCCGGTGGTAGCTAACATTTATATGGAAAAATTCGAAGCAATAGCAATAAGCTCTTCTCCATTCACCCCAAGATTTTGGAAAATATATGCTGATGATGTATTGGCCAATTGGAGTCATGGAAAGGAGAGGCTTGAAGAATTTATGAAACATCTAAATAACCTTTCACAACACATAAAATTCACTATGGAAATAGAGGAAGAAGGAAAAATACCTTTTCTGGATGTGTTACTCTCCAAACAAGGGAATGGAAAACTTGGGTACTAGGTTTACAGGAAGAAGACACATACAAAAAAAGACCTCCATGCAGAATCCCACCACCACCCAGCTCAAAAAAATGGCATCATACACACACTTGTAGTAAGGGAAGCAAGAGACTCAGACACGAGTCACTTGAGGACAGAGCTGGAACTCTTAAAAGAGGTATTCAAAGAGAATGGATACCAAGACGAACACATCAATAAAGCAATAGAGGGGTCCCAAAGAAGACCTAATAAAGGAGAACTCATCATCCCTAAAGTCACTCTCCCATATATAAAAGGAACAACGGATCGCATAGCCAATATTTTTAAAAGAAAGAACATCAATGTGGCATTTACACCCCCAAACACAATCAGAGGATTCATTGACTCAGCCAAGCACCCAGTGAACCCTAAACAAAAAAAAAGGAGTTTATGAAATCCTTTTTTCATGCAATAATGTCTACATAGGAGAAATAGGATGTTGTCTACAAATCCATCTCAAAGAACACTCGACTGACATAGTCCATAATTGCATAAAGAAATCAACCCTAGCTGAACATTCACACAACACCTCCCATCAAATTTGCATGGAGAAATCCTTGCTAGTAGCTAGAGAAGAACATTATTACAAAAGAAGAGTAAGAGAAGCCCTTGATTTTGAAAAGAGGGATGAAACCCTAAACAAAGATGATGGGCTCAAACTTAATGAATTTTGGAGACCCATGATTAACCAGATAAAAAGGAATTACAGATTAAAAAATTATAACCTCCCCAAAAAAGAGCTGACCCACTATCTTAAACATGGGGCAACTAATCTATATTTATGCTACATAAAGAGAAGATCTTTAAATTCATCATACCAATCTCTTGGATTGAGAGATCGCCCTGAGGATGGATTCAACTATATGAAGTCCAAAAGGTTGGCTTAATAAATCCATGCAGGTTTCCTACACTTACAAATACATGAAAGAACTGTTATTGAGCATGCCAATGGATTTACCGTGGTTAATACAAGGGCACTTGAACTGGGTACAAATCCTTATGTTCATCCAAGTCAATGTGAGCATGTCTTTCACTAAGAGGTGCCAGGTAAGGCAGGTTGGTCATAGCTTGTTAGACATGTTCCAAGAGGAAGACCGATCATGTACAATCGAGTAGAGGAAGAAGACAACGTCGAAGAAGAAGGTGATGCATATCAGGAACAATTGGACACCACAAATGAAGAATCCAATCAATAAATTGATCATCCAAATGGCATGGCCAATGATTTTGAACTCGATGATGATATTGATGATTAATATATAACCGAAAATGACTTTGGTGATGATGTTGATATGAGCAATCCTTTCAACGATAACGATTCTAGACTAGATGATGATATAGATAAAGAAGTTGATGATGATGATATTGATTATGATATTGATGATGATGATATTTATGGCGAGTAATATAAATCATCATCATCATCATGTTCATAGTCATGAGAATAATAGCAACCATCATCATCACGTCATCCTCATTAGACTATTCACAACCATCATCATATTCATCTTTATGATCATCAATGGTATCATAATCATCTTCATCTTTAATATCATCAATGGTATCATCATCATCATTGTCATCATCGGCATCATAATCAACCTCAGCCTCATCATCGTCATCAATGATAGCATCATCATCATCATCATCATCTTCATCATCGTCATCATCGACATCCTAATCAACCTCATTCTCATCCTCAACCTCATCATTGTCATCAATTTTATCATAATCATCATCATCATCACCATCATCATATTCATCTTTAATATCATCAATGGTATCATCATCATCATCATCATCATCGTCGTCATTGTCGACATCCTTATCAACCTCATCCTCATCCTCATCATCGTCATTGTTATAATCATCATCGTCATCAATGCTATCATCATCATCATCATCATGTTCATCACTAACGATAATGATGATGTAGATGGTGTTGTTTATGATGTTGATGACCACGACGACAATGGATATGGTGTTGTTTATGACAACAAAAAAACATTAAATAACCAACAAACAATTAAACAAAATAATAAATATAAAATAATAAACATAAATAATAAATATTTAAAAAAAGATTTAAAAAACAAGAAACAAATAAAACTATCCATCATGACTTCCCCCTATCATGATAATGAAATTTTACATCTTTCACTTACCTCAACCACAAATTAAGCCTGAGGTCGCAGAGTAGTTTCCAAGCTTGCAGAGGAGGTTTTTCAGTTTCCTCACCCATGAACTAGGGCCGATGCCGTAGAGGATTTTTTTCACTTTCCTTACCCATGAACAAGGCCCCATGTCACAGAGGAGGTTTTTCAATTAGATCACCCACAAACTAGGCCCAAGGTCACAGAGGAGGTTCGAATGTTACTGAAGAGGTTCCAAGGTTGCATAGGAGGCATTTCTTGTTCGTTCAATGAACCCATTCCTTAACGCAACCATAAATATATGTTGTGAACATGGAGAAACCCTTCAACTACACTAGAAACATATCAATTTCTCGTTTGAAACCATTTTTATAGTCCGGGTTCTTCCTACATGCTGCTTTTTATTGGGTGGGTATCAGGCTTCAACTCAATTTTAATGGTATCCCAGATTTGGGCGTTTTCTATCCTCAAAGATGTCAACCCCCTTCATCTCCAAAATATATGTAGAGGGACATTAGAGGATTGATATCAAGACCCATAAGCAAAGGTGAATTTCATTAAGGAATAAAGAAGAGCATAGGATAAGGTAGATTCCAATCTATTATTTACCCACAGAGATGTCTTCGGTAAGTCATATTCTTTCATTTAATCCATTAAATTGTTGTCTAGTTAGGGTTTTATTAATAAATACAGTCAATAAAATGTAGTGAGGGTTTTAAAAAGAACATAAAGGTTTTATATATAGAGATATATGTAGAGAAAGTATTACAAGCTGAGCTTAGCATACATATAGGACAAGAAGTAAAAAATAATACTAATATAGTCCCACCAAGAGTCTTTCAAGATTCAAAAAAATAGGAAAACTCCATATCCTAGTCTACCTCCCTTATAAGGAAAAACCTTAATAAAATTCCCACGTAGATTTAAGCAAAAAAAAAAATTAACATAACAAAAAAGTACAAGGATTGTTCATTCATGGAGATAATTTTTGTTAGAGTCGGGCTTAAGCGTGGACACAACATCCATTGGCGAGATTCCATCTTTCTTCTCTGAGTCATTGATGTCCTTGGGATGACTATATTCTATTGCATAACAATGAATATATCCTACATATGTTTTTGAAACTCCTTGAATTTATTTCAATAGTAAAAGGATTTAGGACTCTAAAAAAAGGATATAGTAGAATCTTGAATTACAGAGTAGGAATGTTTGACCACCTTGGTAATAAATCTGATTGAGCTCTCCGAGATGTTAACCCTACCTGTTTGACTATCCTCACTATTGTAATTAAAGCTTACATGTCAATGATCCTAGGAAATGTGTGAAATCGTGGATTGTTGGGATGTCTTGAATGAGATCACATGGCCCACAACCATATCTCTATTCGTGAGGGCACAAGAGAAAGCATATCTTCTCCAATAATTAATGTTAGTGGGATATGTAAGGACCCGATGGACAAAATATTGATAACCATCTATAGGAATCATCCCTAAATTCTTTTTAAAGAGACCATCTTCATTCCATATATTTGATATTACTATAAAAAGGTTTAAAGTTGGAAACAAGTGGACCATTTAACAATGGAAAGGAGTCATAAACGATATTTCTCCTTTCTTGAGATGAGATCCTTGGTTTTCTTCAAGATCCTCCTTAGTATTATTCTTATTATTAACATGAAAGAATTGAACATTTGATAGGTCTTGGATATGAGCAAGAATTCGTTTTTGTACTCTCCCTTTAGCTTCTACCTTCCCATCCGGAATGTTTTTCTTCTTCTAAATAACAATCCAAGAATCACCAAAGACTTGGAAATTGTGAGACTTAATTTATTTCATAAATTCAATCCCCTGCATCAAGGGGCCCATTATGCATGGCTATTTGTCCTTTTTCCTAGTCCATGTGCATAAGAGAGGACCTTATTTCCTTCAGGGTCAAATATAACCCCCCTAAACCTGCCTCCCATGAAGTGGGGTATCCTTCTAATAAATGATGAACCCCATTTAAAATAAAAACATGCTTTAGCAAGTTAATCCTTAAGAAAAAATAAAAAATAAAAAATATTTTGATGGGATATCTTATAAATAGCAATAGGATATCTTGTAAATACCAACTATATGCAAACATGTGAGCTAGAAATTGAAATCAATAGAACTTTAAAACCATTTTAATGATAACATTTCAAATCATAAAAAATTGATTTCTTCATATATATGGATGATAAGGGGATCGTCACTAGACTTCTGATGTGTGAGGTTTGAGTGGGGGGGCAGGTAGATAGGGAGAAGTCTATGGTTTTGCAGGATCTTGATTTATACATGGTCAATTAATCCAATGCGGGACAAGCAATATGGGTTTCTCCCAACCATAGGACTGGGGAACCTTGGAAAGCCACTGGTCAAGACTTGAAGGGTGTTGTAGCTTGCATATTAGAGGCCACTCAAAATTAGGGACCAAGGGTTAGCAGATCCCAAAATTTGTTGTGTCATCATATTGACATGTTGGAGACCTATCTTTACAAAGGTTGTTAGATCATCGCATGTGGCACAATCTTCACACAAACTAGGGGTCTTTTGTTTCCAATTGGAAGTATGGATGTATTTAATCAACCTTAGAGTGCAAACAAGGGGAGTTTATTGTCGTTGAGGGTAAAATTTTCTCAACCTTTCTATTTTCAATTCTCTTCATCAAGAGTCAGAGGTGGAAGAATATATTGCTTCAAGGACATGTGACAAAACTCTCGAGGTGATTAAAAAAGGTGTTCAATTCGTGAATACTCCCAAGGTTCCTCCTCACAGTCAGGGTCTTCAAATGGGTATATTTTCAATGGGTTGGGATTACTCCTTTTTTTTTAGCCATGTTGGGTTCATGGAGAATACAACAGTGACAGAATGGTTTAGACCAGAGTATAGAGGAAAAAGTAGCAGTGGGGATAAGGTGTTTTTTTTTTCATATAGCCGAAATAAATCTTTGACAATGTGTTCTTAATGGAATGTCCCACCAAAATGTTTTCTCCATGATCAGTTACTCTTTTAAAACCACATACAAACAAATATCCCAAGGGAAAATTTCCTCCTCCTATGATGGGCATTCCAGTATCAGTAAAATCCTCTCTACGAAGATAAAGTATTTAGTTTTGTAAGCTTTGAAATAGATTTTATACCATGATCCACTACAATCCTAAAACCTATGAGGTCAAGTACCTCTATATCCTCACAGAGAGAAATGTGTTCCACTTATTCACTAGTTATACGATAGCATGAGATTAGTCTGGCAGATAAGAGGGAAAGAGAAGTAGCTATAAGATCATGAAAATCCAAATCAGACAAAAGAAATGTGTTATAGAGTTCAAAGGTATTTAAATTTTTCCAACCACGCATGAGTGCACAAACAACAACATCTGTCACTCTATATAATCCTCCGAGATTGATGGACTCCACATTTTTACAACCCTCAACCATGAGAAACATGACCATGTCATTTACTCATCTAAAAAATGCTTGATAATTTTCCCTACTACGGGAAATGGACTTATGAGATAAATAAGTGCAAGAACCCATTGATTTAACACCAGCAGTAGTCAGATCATGTTGTAGAAATGGTTCATCTAGAGGTCTATCCTTTAGATCTAAATTAACCAGGAGAACAATATTTCCTCTTATAGACATCAGAATGTTCTTTGTGATATGGTTTATAACAATTGTTAAGGATCGTATACTTTGGAAGGAGACTCCCATTGAGAAGTCAGGAGTCCCTTTTGTCTAGGGAATCGTATTTTCATCTCTGCATATTTTTATACTTTCTTTTTCCTATTTCCCACATCATGGCTTGTAGAGATTTCACTATTCAAAACCACAATCTCATTTAAAAGTGGAAGAGAATATGACATGATAATTTCACTAATAATCTAAAACAACTTGAATATCGCAAAATACAAACTACCATACGTGTCAATGAGACCAACTGCTAGAAAATATTACTTTGTTGTGGAGCCAATACACCAGCACAAGAAGAAATCAAGCTCACCATAATGGCCAAAATAGGTTTCACTCCCATGAATTGCATTTGGTTGAGTTCCTAGTTCCAGGAAAGAGAACTACTCCTTGTATTTCAAATTGCTCCCTTGAGTTGTCATCCCACCTTTCAATTGAAGAGAGGAAAAAATTAGGTTGTCTAATGATATATGGGAAGGTGATATACCTTTCCTTTTCAAATGCAGGGGCAATATATTTGGCACAGAAAATCATACAACCAAAGATATCATTGAATCATTAGAACAACCTCATAGCGTGTTGGGCATTCCCATGCCTGACACAAGCACCCGCCATAATAGTCAAAGAAACCATGTCTCACATAACCCAATGTCATTACATTCCATGATACTTCATTTGACCCCTATATTCCATCAAACATTTGTAGGGAACTCTGTAAATGTCTCCATTGGCATATATATTAATATTCCCACAACACACAAACAAATTCATATAAAATCATGTTTTAATGCAGCAAAAATGCACATGTTTTCCTATTTCAATCTATCTTTGCTCTCATATGCTTGTAGAATGTTGCCAAAGGTAAAATGTTTTGGTTTCATCTATTATCCCTCCTCAATTATTAGAAAAGAGAGTATCCAATATTTTCCACCATATAAATGTTTCAATCCTTGCATTAATGAAGGATCCATTGTATTAGTTTATTTCATTATGCAATGCTTGCAATATAACTTGTATTAAAGGGAAAAATTCCCATGCATTTTATTAAAGAAAGAAAGCACATGATTGCTTAGAATGACTAATGGGGGGCATTTTTCAGAAGTAAAAAAAAGGAAAAAATAAAAAAAGGTACATGAAGTGAATGTGCTTGTGGGAAGGAAGGGCTTCCTATCAATTGATTGAGTTGTGAATTCTTTGTGCTTGTGTAGGATCTAGCAGGTTTCTTTGACTTATGTAGCCGTTACTTTTTCTTGCTTAGTTTGTGAGGGTTTGTAGGTTTTGATGAATGTTTTTTTTGCTCAACAATTGTTTGCAGTTTGGGATGAGTGAGAGAGCCTCCCTTGTCACACTTAGGCCCTCAACAACCCAATCTGTTTGAAATAGAAGCTACAAGTATGATCCCTCAAGTCTCGGAAAACCTGGGTGTGATAGCAACCTTAATTCTTCATGAATGTGTATCTAATCAGCAATGGAGAGAATCATTTTTAAGTCTGGGTTAATTTCAACAGTAATAGGCCTATTTCATAATTATGCTTTGAATTTGAGGATTCATTTCCAATTTTGAGCACCCATGCAGCAGTGTGTGAACGTTTTGGGCACATTGGGAGCATTTTTTAGCGTGACAACAAACATTAGAACACCTTAAATCAATAGTAAAAAAGAGGCATGTCCCAATCCAGGCAACTAAGGCAGCCTATGTTAACTTTTTGTACATGTAAGAGAAACCATAAATCCACAAATCAAAGCGAGCATGTTTATAAATATGCATTGCTTAGCCTTAAACCTATTTCACAAAAACAAATAATTTCCTTCTACCAAGACTGTAATTACTTATTGTAGTCTTTTGGTTAACACAACACTCCATTTATAAAATGTCCAAACTTTCAAAACACTTTTACTAGAAAGAGACAATATAGTTTCCAAATATTAAGATCTCTAGCTTTGATTACTAATTTCAAAATGGTTTAGAAAATTTGAATTCTTTGAAGATATGGGAGAAAGAGATAGTATGAAATCAAGATTTGGCCTCTCAAAGTCTAATCATAATAGAAAATAAATCCAAATTGGTAATTTCAGAAGTTTTATATATAAAAAAAGTATTCTCTGAAGTTTTATGTTTTGGCAGGCAAGAAAGTGATTTTGTGAGGGCCAATTCATACCTTTGAGAATTGTGTTTAGTCCTTTTATACCATCCAATGGAGATGTTACCATTAGGAGAGATTCTGAATCTATCCCATCTAACAAAAAACTGAGTGTTAAAACTTAATTTATTTATTGCTGAGCATGATAATGACATTTATTCTAGGTTGGGAATGGTTCAAACTTCAAATTGTCTTCAATTTTCTTCAAGGATTTGATCGATACAAATTATTTCAAAATTCTTCACCAAGATAAGATTTTGATGTTGCATATTCATTAATTAGACTTGTTTTCAATCAAACTCACTTTCAATGTCAAGGATCATGTCATTTAATCAATAAGATGTGAATGTTAATGCTTATGCTGATGCCAAAACCATAACTTATTGTGTGATGTAATGACCCTTATTTGATGTACCTTGAACAACCATTCGATGTCATGTCAATTATCCTTTGTATACTTGAAAATGAATGTATCTTTAGGCTATTTTGAATCTTCAAACATCACAAACTTCAATGTTTGATGATCACTTCATAGATGCATAGCTGCATCCATATTCTTAGTAGTACTTGGATGCCTTCAAGGTGCTCTCATGTCCATCTGCAATGAACTATCATATCAATAAGGCATCACAACCACGTCAGTGAGACGTCCATAGTCTGGTCACTTTGATAACTATTCAGTTAAGTTGTCAAAACAAATCACTCCCTTTCACGTGTCATTGCAATTTTCTGTCAAATTAATGTGAAGAAGGTCACTTCCTAGTGGTCTTTACTTGTCAACTCCTAAGGATTTAATTGTAACACACTGGTTTTGACCCCGTTGCATTAATGTATATGATGTAAATATTATATCGAATCATGACAAGGATATCAAGGCCAAGGCCTTGTCATTGATTAATGTTTGGTATATAGGTGATCATGTTCAATGCCTATGGTCTTTGTGCTAAGTCAAGCACGTTTGTAAACATCATGTAAATATGCAAGCTAAGGAAAAAACCCATAGCCAGCTATGTCAATGCAACAAATAATGAGATGGGGCATGATTTTATTAAGGATAAGGGGGAATGCATGTTAACCTTAAGCATATTGGGGAAAATCCATGTGTCATGGGGAGAACCCATCAGAACTATCAACTACCCACTTTATTGTCTTCTCTTCCCAACCATTTATTCTGCTAGAAGGTGGTTGAGGTAGTTATTTCTTAGAAGGGGAAGAGTATGGGAAATTTCGAATTGGGCAGAGCACCCAGTTTTCGAAGGTCATGTTTTGCTTGCATGAACAAGAAAACACCAGAACCGTATGTCAGTTTTGACCACACATTCATGTTTTGGATTTACTCTCACGTTTTGAGAGATGCAGGACGTTCTAGTTCAAGGGGAGGGAAATCTCATTCATTCAGGACTATCTTCATTTTCCAGGAGAGTGACATTGGGGGTAGCAACGTAGCTCTTCCTGTGTGTATCCTTCACTTTTTGCGAGTGTTTTTCCCTTGGAAATACTGTGATTGATATGTTGCGGCATTTTCATAAACTATAAAGTGTATGAGACCTTGTTACTCGTGTCCCGAAGTAAAGCCAATGTTGTGGAGTCTCCTTGTGGTTGTTGTGTTGTGCCCCTTGGTTCAGGTCTGAGCTATGTACAAGAATTAGGAATGGGGGAGATGTAGAACATGCTTCATAAACCTAGTGTGAAACCTCATGATAAGATAAGGGTGGTTGGTAAACCTGCTTTGCACATCCTAAAGACACTAGAAGGGAAGGTGTAGCCCGAGGGACTGTGGAGCAGAGAAGGGGACACTTCCTTGTGTTGGATGTGTAAGTAGTAGGGAATTCAGTCTAGATAGGTCTTGAAAAGGTGTTCTTAGCTCTGTAGATGAGCTCACTAGCTTACCAGTTCTTCCTGCCCATTGCCTTAGAAGCCTGATAAACCCAATTGGAAAGATGGCTTGCCTAGTAGCCTGATAAACCCATATGTTGGCTTGAAAGTGTCTTGTTGAATTGGACCTGGTAAGTAACCTTTGGCTGGAAAGTTTGATAAACCCATTAGTAAGATGGCTTGACTGTGTATAGTATGATAAACCCATCTGTTGGCTTGTCTGGTCCTTGAAGGGGAATGTTGGCTTGACTGTTTTTAGTCTGCGATACCCAACTGTGAGATGGCTTGGCTGAGTGGCCAGTGAAATGCATCTGTTGGAATGTTTTACACTATAACCTGATAAATCCAATTGTGCTGGCTTGGATGAGTGTTATTGCACCTTGGCTATGTATGATCTTTCTAGTGTTCCCCTATTCCTTAAGGAAATCATGCCCAACTCAGGGTGGTGGTGTCACTAAGAGATTGATGAGCGAACTGGCCTATGGTTGGGAGGAACATTGCAGCGACATAGTTGGTTACAGGACAAGTTCTGTTCAAGATAAGTGTTCTTGTCTATGTTATTCTCTGTAATTGTATTTCTTGTATTGTAAATTACTTGATGGAGTGTTTTGAACATGTTGTTGTGTTGATTTTTTGTATTGACCCTTTGAATAACTACAATTATAGGCATCTGTGTATGTTTTCCATCAATATATTTCAAACTAAGTTACAGTGTAGATTGGCCAGATCGGTTATGGCCTGGATGATCAGATTGATCCAAGACTTCAGTGAGAAAGTTGAGTTTCCTGCTAGAAATATCCATTTACGTAGTTTGCGGGATGTGGAATTCCGTATTCGCAGATCGTGGTCTATGCAATTTTTCCTTTCACAACTTCCTTTTGGCAACTTGCAGGATGCAGAATTGCGGTGTTACGATTTCCACAATTCCCAATCCCGCAAGTCCAAGTTTCTGCATCGTCGATATTCGTGGGATGGTTATCTGCCGTTGATTTGTTTCCGATGTAGGATGCGAGATGTAGGTTATAGGAAGTGAGATTGAAATTTTTTCGTAACTTTCGACCCTGCAAATTGGGATTTTTGCACCATTGATTTTTGTGGGTGGATTCTGAACCGTTGATTTGGTTCCATTCCGTGGGATCGTTTGGGATCGCTGATTTCTGTCGCATCTTCTCTCCGTCGTCTGATCTCCTATGAGATATTTCCTTGTATTTTTTCGAACTGATCAATGGAAGATTGGAGGGATTATGATGGTGTTGGAAATGTTGAGAAGTGGTTCACATCCATACCATGTAATTCGATGAACAGTAAAGGTTCTCGATGAAATTTTTATTTCCGCATGGTAATGGGGTATGGGTACATGACATTGTGGTATCAGTGCTACGGGTTGCAGCATTGGGCCTATATGGGATGGAAAGTAGTCAAGAGTACCCTCTAATACAAATTTGTAGTACAGTACATTGTGGTATCAGTGCTGTCGGTTATAGCATTGGGCCTAGATAGGCTAGGTGACAGTAAGTAAAATGGTTTTGATTTTGAATTGTTGTGTATATAACAAATGGTGTTGATAACACATTTTGTAGAGGCATAGTATATTTTGGAAAAGTGGGTTGTTGGCTCAGCCATGAGAACCTATGACAGATATGAGGCACGACATTCCTACGAGCGTGCGCAAGATGCTATGGGGGAAAACGTCCAAGCCGAAAATGATGATATAGAGTCTGATGGAAGGAGATTTCAAGAGATGTCATCAGACATTGCAGCTACCATGAGAAGCCTGATTAAGGCTCGGGAAGAGTAGCATCAGCTGAATGCTTCCATGTTGTAAAGTTTGACATACATCCAGTAACGAATGAGCTCGGGACGATGTCCAGCAAATCCGTAAGGTATTTAGAGTAGTACCAGAAGAAGAAAGAAGTCTCCTAGTGAGTCATCTGAATCCAAAGGATCCACTGAGGGTTCTATCTCTTTGTATTATGGGAAAAAGAGAAGGAGATGTTACAGGAGCAACTCACGGGATGAGTTTAAGAAGGCAAGGTCGCCCACCTTCAATGGCGAGACAAAGAACGGTTAAGAAGCTAAGGCTTGGCTTATTGGGATGAGGAAGTATTTTCAAGTCTAGGACAATTAAGAAAATATGAAGGCTAGAGTAGCCATCTTCAACTTGATTGGTAGGGAATCCATATGGTGGGAGCACTGTAGGTAAGTGAAGAATATTAATGAAAGGAAAATTGTGTGGAAACAGTTCCAGAAGTATTACAAGCAAAAATATCTCTCTGACAGGAACTACGATGACAAGATTAAAGAATTCCATGAGCTAATATTGGCACAGAAGACCATGGAAGAGTATGCAAACAGGTTCATAGAATTGTTGAGATATGTCAGGTATATCAAGGATGAAAAGGTGAAGATCTAGCATTTCTTGAGTGGATTTCCTTAGTCTTACAAAGACAGAATTGAGTTTTATGAGCCTGGAAATCTGGAATAAATAATAAGGAAAGTTAAGTATTGCTATGAGCAAAGTAGAGGCAAACCTGACTATCATAATACTTGGAAGGGCAAGAAGAATGAGAAGTATGACCAAAGGAAGAAAGGTTTTAAACCTTCTAACTTTATAATTTAGTAGAAGTAGCCATCCCAAGCAGAAAAACAACCATCTAGAGTTGTGGGAGAAAAGCCAAGAGATCCCCAACGAATTAGAGAACCACTCCAATGTTGGAGATGTGGAGGAACCCACATGCACAGGAATTTCCCACTCGAGAATGAGAGTGCAAGGCCAGCTTACAACCTTCAAGAGGCAGAAACAGTGGGTCAAGTAGCGAGGGCCGTCCTTAAGATTTACGCAGTGCTGGAGGACCGCCAGGAAGATCACCAGTCAACCATGGTTGAAGTTCTAGGTAAGATTGTTGAGCAATATGTTTCTATTTTGATTGACCCTGGATCTACCCATAGTTACATTGCTTCTAGAGTAGTGTAGATTTGTGCTTTGAAGAAAGTGAGGCATAAAAAATCATGGTTAATTTAGCTAGCCATTGGAACTAAGAGAAAGGTTAGTGAAGTGGTAGAGAAGTGTCCATTAGTGATGAATGGATTGGTCACCTATGTAGATCTGAATGTTCTACCCCTTGGTTCCTATGATGTTCTCATTGGAATGGATTGGTTAGAATCTCACAAGGTAAAGCTCTATTGTTACCATAAGACTTTTGAATGCATGGCTGAAGAAGGGAACCCGAGAGTGGTAAGAGGCATTCCAAAGGTGATTTCCATGAGGCATGTTTTAGCAATGCATTTGAAGAAGTTATATAGGAAAGGTTTCCAGTTATATGCAGCTCATATTTTGGAGGCACTAGAGAATGAAACTCCTAGGTTAGAGGACTTTCATGTGTTGTAGGAATTCAGGGATGTGTATTCTGATGAGATTCCAGGGCTTCCTCCAAAGAGGGACATTGATTTCACAATTGAACTTGTGCCAGGAGTAGCACTAGTGTCCAAGACACCCTATAGAATCAGTACGCCAGAAATGCTAGAGTTGAAGATGCAACTGCAAGAGTTGTTGGAGAAGAAGTATATCAGGCCGAGCATGTCTCCTTGGGGAGCACCAGTTGTGTTTGTAAAGAAGAAAAATGGTACAATCAGGTTGTGTATTGATTACAGAGAGCTGAACAAAGTCACAGTAAAGAACAAGTATCCTTTTCCTAGGATTGATGACCTCTTTAATAAAATGAGAGAATCAAGGGTATTTTCCAATATTGACTTGAGGTCAGGTTACCATCAAGTGAGAATCAAGGATGAATACATTCATAAGACAACCTTTAGAACAAGGTATGGGAATTATGAGTTTGTAGTGGTACCATTTGGTCTCACAAATGCACCAACTACATTTATGTGCCTTATGAATAGTGTCTTCAGCAGGTATTTAGACAAGTTTGTTCTTGTTTTCCTTGATGACATTCTTGTTTACTCTAAGAATAAGGAAGAACATGAAGAGCATTTGAGATTGACATTGCAATTCTCAGGGAGAATTGGTTGTATGCGAAGATGAGAAAGTGTGACTTCTATAGAGATAGAATTTAGTATTTGGGTCACATTATCTCAGAAGACGGTGTATCTATGGACCCTGAAAAGGTTGAAGCCATTATGAATTGGCCTACTCCAAGAAATGTGACAGATGTGAGATGTTTTATGGGGCTTGCAAGATACTACAAGAGATTCATTGAAGGATTCTCCAAGGTTGCACATGCCATTACTTCTTTGCAAAAGAAGGGAATAAATTTTGAATGGATAGAGAGGCGTGAATAAAGATTCCAATGGTTGAAGAATATTCTCACAAGTGCACTAGTTTTGAAAGTTCCATACCCAAGGAAAGATTTTTTGCTGTGTACTGATGCATGCGAACAAGGGATTGGAGGAGTCCTTATGCAAGACAACCACATTATATGTTATGAGTCAAGAAAGTTGAAGGATCATGAGAAGAACTATGCTACTCATGATCTGGAACTTACAGCCATAGTACATTCTCTCAAGATGTGGAGGCATTACTTGATGGGATGAATATTTGATTTAAGGATAGACCATTGTGGTCTGAAGTATTTATTTGATCAGCCTACTCTAAATGATAGGAAAGCTAGAAGGTTAAATTTTTTATGTGAGCTTGATTTTGAAATCAAACACATAAAAGGAAAATACATTAAGGTAGATGATGCACTCAGCAGAAAGGTGAATGAAATGCATGTGGCATCTCTTAGTATTTTCCAATTAGATTTGAGGCAACAGATTGTTAATTATACTGCTCGAGATGAAATGTATGTGCAAGTTAAAGACAAACCGGAGTAGAAAATCCTTGAAAAGAGGTATGAGGGATATAAATTGGAAGAAGATGGACTTCTTACTTATAAGAATAGAATTTATATTCCAAAGGTAGCATATTTGAGGAGAGTTGTTATGGACGAGATCCATCAAGCTCCATATTCTGGTCACCTAGGATATCAGAAGACAATTGCTATAGATAGAAATCAATACTTTTGGCCAGGAATGAAAAAGGATATAGCTGAATATATTTCAAGGTGCATGAAATGGTAGCAGGTAAAGGTGGAGCATCAACACCATGTAGGTTTGTTGCAGCCTTTTCCAGTTCCAGAATGGAAATGGGAAGTTATTTCCATGTATTTTATTACAGGATTGCCAATGAATTGGAGACAACATGATTCCATCATGGTTGTGGTGGAAATTTTGACGAAGGCAGCACATTTCATACTGGTTAATTCTATGCATAATATTGGTGACATTGCAAAGATATTCATGAAGGATATTTTCAAATTGCATGGATTTCCTAAGGCAATAGTCTCATACAGAGATGTCTAGTTCACTTCCAATTTTTGGAAGGGGTTGTTTGTGGATTTGGGTACAAAGTTGAATTTCAACATTGCCTACCATCCTCAGACTGATGGGCAGATAGAGAGTTAACCAAGTGCTGGAAGACATGCTTTGCATGTATGTGATGGACAAACCAACCAAGTGGGAATATTATTTACACTTGGTAGAGTTTTCTTATAATAATGGAGAGCAAGCATCCTTCGGGATGAGTCTGTATGAAGCTTTGTATGGAAGGAGGTGTAGAGCACCAATGGCTTGGGATAATCTAGTGAACAGAGTTGTGCTTGGTCCAAAATTGCTCAAAGAGATGGAGCAGGAAGTTGTAAGGATCGGGCATAATCTGAAAGTAGCCCAGGATAGATAGAAAAGCTATGCTTATAAGAATAGGGTGAAGAGAGAGTTAAGTATTGGGGATCATGTTTACCTCAGAGTGAGGGAAAAGAAGAGTTCCTTGAAGTTTCAAAGTTGTTCCAAGATTTCACCCAGATACTGTGGGTCGTTCAAAGTGCTTGAAAGAATAGGGCCAATTGAATATAGACTTGCATTTCTTGCTAGCACTAGGGCTCATAATGTTTTTCATGTTTGTTTTCTTAAGAGATATATACATGACCATAACCATGTGATAAATTGGTATGTGATGCAGGTGGAGCCTGAGGGATAGTTCTCAATCGAGCCAATGCACATCCTTGACAGGAAGGTCACCATGCTCCGGAACCGAGCCATAGGACAAATAAAGCTGTAGTGGGAGCACTACGGTCTTGAAGAAGCTAAATGGGAGATGGAGGATGCCATGCGATTGGCACATCCATTTTTGTTCAAATATGCAGAGCACTCAGGTGATTCCAGTGTAGCATTTTGTTCAATTTTGTAAGCACTGAGGACAATGCTATTAAAGGGGGAGGGGAATGTAACACCCTAGTGTTGACCTCGTTGCATTAATGTATATTATGCAAATATTATATCGAATCATGGCAAGGAGCTCAAGGCTACGGCCCTATCATTGATTAATGTTTGGTATATAAGCGATCATGGTCGATGCCTATGCTTTTTGTGCTAAGTCAAGCACATTTGTAAACATCATGTAAATATGCAAGTTAATGAAAAAACCCATAGCCAACTATGTCAATGCAATGAATAATGAGACGGGGCATGATTTTCCTAAGGATAAGGGGGAGGGAATGTTAACCTTGATCCTGTTGGGGAAAAGACATGTGTCATGGGGAGAACCCACCAGAATTGTCAACTACCCTCTTTCTTGTCTTCTCCTCCCAACCATTTATTCTACCAGAAGGTGATTGAGGTAGTTATTGCTAGGAAGGGGAAGAGTATGGGAAATTTCGAATTGGGAAGAGCAACCAATTTTTGAAGGTCGTGTTTTGCTTACATGAACAAGAAAACACCAGAACTGTATGCCAGTTTTTGCCACATGTTCATGTTTTGGATTTACTCTCATGTTTTGAGAGATGTGGGATGTTCTGGTTCAAGAGGAGGGAATTCTCATTCATTCAGGACTATCTTCATTTTCCAAGAGAGTGACATTGGGGGTAGCAGTGTAGCTCTTCTTGTGTGTATCCTTCGTATTTTGTGAGTGTTTTTCCCTTGGAAATACTGTGATTTTTTTGTTGCAGCATTGTCATAAACTACAGAGTGTATGTGACCCTGTTACTCGTGTCCCAGAGTAAATCCAGTGCTGTGAAGTCTCCCTGTGGTTGTTGTGTTGTGATCCCTGGTTCAGGTTTGAGCTATGTACAATACTGAGGAATGGGAGAGACGTAGAACGTGCTTGATAAACCTAGTGTGAAACCTCACAATAAGATAAGGGTGGCTAGTAAACCTGCTTTGCACATCCTGAAGAGCAATGGAAGGGAAGGTGTAGCCCGAGGGACTGTGGAGCAGAGAAGGGGACACTTCCTTGTAATGGATTTGTAAGTAGTGGGGAAGCTAGGTTAGATAGGTCTTGTGAAGGTGTTCTTATATCTGTAGATGAGCTCACTATCTTAGAAGTTCTTCCTTCTCATTGCCTTAGAAGCCTAATAAACCCATATGTTGGCTTGGAAGTGTCTTGTTGTGCTTGAACCGATGAGTAAATTTTGGCTGGATAGTTTGATGAGCCGAGCAGTAAGATGGCTTGACTATGTATAGTTTCATCAACCCATCTGTTGGCTTGACTGGTCCTTAAAGTTCAATGTTGGCTTGACTGTGTTCAGTCTGTGATACCAAACTATGAGATGGCTTGGCTGAGTGGCCGGTGAAACCCGTCTATTGGAATGTTTTAGCCTAGATCCTGATAAAAACAATTGTGTTGGCTTGGAAGAGTGTTATTGCACCTTGGCTATGTATGATTATGTTAGTGTTCCCTTATTCCTTGAGGAAATCATGCCCAACTTGGGGGTGGTGATGTCATTGAGAGATTGATGAGCGCACTGGCCTATGGTTGGGAGGAACATTGCAGGGACATAACTAGTTGCAGGACAAGTTTTGTTCAAGATAAGTGTTCTTTTCTATGTAATTCTCTGCAATTGTATTTCTTGTATTGTAAATTACTTGATGGAGTGTGATCAACATGTTGCTGTGTTTAATTGTTGCATTGTCCCTTTGAATAACTGCAATTATAGGCATCTGTATATGTTTTCCATCAATATATTTTGAACTAAGTTGTAGGGTAGATTGGCCAGATCAGTTATGGCCTGAATTATCAGATCGATCCAAGAATTCAGTGAGAAAGTTGAGTTTCCTTCTAGAAATCGCCATTTACGCAGTCTGCGGGATGTGGAATGTCATATTCGTAGATTGTGGTCTCCGCAATTTTTCATTTCTACAAATTCCTTTCCGCAACTTGCAGGATGTGGGATGCAGAATCATGGTGTCACAATTTCCACAATTTCCAATCCCATTAGTCCAAGTTTCCACACCGTCAATATTCATGGAATGGTTGTCCGCCGTTGATCTGTTTCCAGTGCAGGATGCAGGATGTGGGTTGCGGGAAGGGAGATTTCAATTTTTCGTAACTTCAGACCCCGCAACTCAATATTTCCGCATCGTTGATTTTTGTGGGTGGATTCTGAACCGTTGATTTGGTTCTAGTATGCGGGATATTTTGGGATCATTGATTTTTGTCACGTCTTCTCTCCACTGTCCGATCTCCTCTGAGATATTTCCTTGCAGATCGTTGAACTGATCAATGGAATATGGGAGGGAGTGTGACAGTGTTGGAAATGTCGAGAAGTGGTTCATGTCCACACCCTAATATTCGATGAAGAGTAAAGGTTCTCGTTGAAATTTTTATTTCCACATGGTAATGGGGTATGGGTACATGACAGTAATGTCATGATAGTATTATTGTTTTCAATTCCTTTTTATCCTTATAATGTCTTAAGGGAAAACCCAAATCAATATAAGATTATATTCATGCCAAAATAACTTCTTAAGAGGCCAGGTTCCCAAGATTGTCACTGCTAATGTAAGAAGTCATTAAGATGTTTAAATTATGATCTTGATTAGGAATGATATATCTTTTATAAGGCTTGAGTCTGCCTTTGAAAAACCAAGATTTGAGAGGATTTTAATGTTGGATCTACACCTTTTATTCTCACAGAATTTACTACAATTTGTTCCACAACTTAACAAGGGTAATGATAGCATATCATCGTATCATGAATGTATTGATTACGCTGCTGTGAATATTTAATGTTTAATCATACACCCTTGCTACACTTCTTTCATATGTAAAACGTTTTCCATGATCTGTCCTGAAGATGTCTTCAAACAATATTCAAATCTTCCACTAAGCGTCTTTGTTTAAAATACTTCAAATCTGCCATTGGGTATACTATGTGTCTCCACAACAATATCCAGTACTTAACTTGTCTCATAGATGGTCCCTTATCAATTAGTCTTCAAAATTCTCCATATGTTGATCTAGACATGATCTCAAGTCTTCATGTGATTTCCAGGATTTGTCTTCATACAATGATAAAAATATCGATAACCAGCTCTATATAAGTTATATAATCAACAACAAGTGTTTTTGAGGTCATTCTTGCTAATTATATCAAAATCTAGAAGAATTCATTTTAAGAATGTTGTAGTTATCAAAAGGGTAAACTACAACATTCTTAAAATGATGTAGTTAATAATGTTGTAGTTATCATGCATGAAGGACACCCCTTCAACTATCATCATATCACATGATATTATTTTTTCTCCCCCTATCACCATGCCAGCTGTGATTATGGTTAAGTGTATCCTTGAACACCTTCATCATACTGTGCACCTATAACCCAACATACTATGAAGCCAGAAATGAAAGATATCTCCTACTTTGTTAAGTAACTCTCTAATCCTTTTCTCCATCTTAGTGGCTTTGAACACATACGCAAAAATCATATCATTGTCTTATCTGAAGCAATCATGTTTATGAACCTAGCCAAACAAGGACCAGTCCAATACATGCTCTATATTTATATAATATTTTAGAATGGTAGGCCTAGGAACCATGGGATTGTTAGAATAATCAACCCATAGTTAGCTACCTTAGACATTAATTTCATTATTTTTGTCTTATTGGCTTAGTTCATGTGTCCCACCTTGTGCAAGTTGTCATTTACCTATCCATAGTGGTCAAACTTGCCTTATTTGACTCATGTAGCACTTGGGAAACCTCAAGGAACCAAATATACTTTATTCCTGGCCTCCTAAGTGCCCTTCTACTTTTTCTGCTTTATTCCCTGCTTTTTCAGTGTTTTAAGGCAAATGGAAAAGCTTGACTAGGTGAGGTTGACGAGTTTTTTGTCCTAAACATCCTCCACTCTTTTCTCCTTGTAAAAGCATGTATGAGTTGTCATTCCATCACTCTTTAGCTTGCCTAAGTGCTTTTTCCAATTCGTGAGCTCCATGACTGATTTGGGATCAGCTTTTTGCACCTATGGGGGATTTGCTTAATTTTAGTAAGCCTTCTTTATGCTAGATTCGAATTGGTCCTCATGCATTCGAATCCATTATGTAATTATTTAATTTAGAAACCTATTATGTTAGAGGGTTGGCTATTTTACACTTATTCAATACAGTTTAGTGTTCAGCTCATTATTCAGTCTCTTTTGTGAGTGATTTTGCATGTTCAATTGATAATTGTTGTGAGTAAAATTAATCTATCACTGGGTTCAATTTCCACATGGTATCAGATCCATTGTAAATCGATTTCTCTCCTTCAAAATTGTTTTGCAGGTTCGACATCAGTGACTGGGAGCCTTCTACTAACAGCCAGGACAATTTCTAAGCTATGGATCAATCTCAAAAGATCATCTTGACTCCCTTCAATTTCTTTAAATGGAAATCAGAGATGGAGATACTGTTGAGAGAGAAATGCCTCTACAAGGTGACTATGGCAACAGAAGTAAAGCCCAATTCAGCAACAGAGAAGATACAATGGCACAATAGGAGGGATGTGGCCTATGGTCTCCTGTTTCTGAGTATTTCCAGAGACCTCCTTTTCCATCTTGATGGATTGACATCACTGAATGAAGTATGGGATAAGATTACTGATCTTTTTGGAAAGACAAATGAGATGAGGGGACATCAAATCGAAAATGAGATGATTTCCCTGAGTCCAAATAGCTTTGAATCTTTGCAATTATATTTCTCCAAGTTCAAAGCACTTGTTTTGCAGCTGAAACAGTGTGGGATCGAAAAGAAGGATGATCAGCTGGTCTTGGCCATTCTCTCAAAGCTTGGCCCTGACTATTCAGTGTTTGTTTCGACCTTCTATGCCACAAAACTGACAGCTCAAACCTAGAAGATGCCTAGCCTTGCAGATTTTATGGAATAGCTCACACAAGAACAAGACAAGCTGGTGATGATGGGCACCATCAAACCATCCAAATATCAAGCTCTGATTGTTGGATATTTGAAGGTGGATTCAAAAAGCAAAAAGAAAGCTAAAAATCCACCTGAGCAAAAGAGAGACAAGAAACAGTCTCCGGAGGAGCCACAAGGTTCCAAGAAGAACTACCAGAAGAAGAAAAACAAAGGAAAAATGAGCAGGTGCACATACTGCAATAAGGGAAATCACACTGAAAGCTCTTGTATGAAGAAGCAAATATACATGCTAACCCAACTCCTAGAGAAGAATGGCATCTCCCTTCCAGACAGTTCAAAGAAGAGAGAAGGAGGATCAAGTTCAGATGACAGAGAGAGAGTTCATGCATTGGTTGCTGGCACATCAAGCTTACCCAGTTTTATCATTGATTCTAGAGCTTCAAGACACATGGTTTTGACCAAGGAGGAATTATCCTCACTTGACATGTCTAAGGGACCACCTATAGTACTGGGAGATGACTCTCTCACTGAAATTTTGGGCAAAGGGAGCATTGATCTTGATCATGGTCAGTTCAACAATGTGTTGTATGTGCCTGGTCTTGCCTCCAACCTCTTATCAGTGTACCAGACGACTCACACTGGGTCTCCAAAGAAGGTCATATTCTCCCCTGATGAAGTTGAGATCGCAGAGATCTCAAGTGGTAAAGTCATTGTAAAAGGAGTTGCGAATCATGCTCATAAGGTATACATGTTCTCACACTTCCTACCCTACTCAAACCCCTCTGCTCTTCTGATTCATGCTAATGAAGCAAGCAAGATTTGGCATGAAATATTTGGCCACCTAAATTACAAGTATCTTTCTGATCTTAGTGAAAAAGAGATGGCCATAGGGTTTCCCAAGATAAAATTTTCCAAAGGAGTCTGCCAAGGTTGTATCCTAGGAAAACACCCAGAGCATAAATTTGAGAGAGCTAGTCATGAGAGAACCTCTGCATCCCTTGAGCTGATCCATAGTGATGTTTCTGGCCCATTCCCTCATATGTCCATGAGTCAGGCCAAATATGCATTGAATTTCATAGATGACTTTTCTAGGTATTGCTGGGTTTACTTCCTGAAACACAAGTCTGAAGTTTTTGGCCTCTTCAAAGTCTTTAAGGCTTTGGTTGAAAACTAGTCTGGGAGGAAACTCAAGGTCCTCAGATCTGAAAATGGTGGTGAGTATTTCAAGTCTGATTTTATTAATTATTGTGTAGATGCAGGTATTCAGATGCAGCATTCTATCCCTTACACACCACAGCAAAATGGTGTTGCTAAGAGGAAGAACATATCACTGAAGGAGATGGCAACATGCATGATGGAGGCCAAAAATTTTCCACCAAAGTACTGGGCCAAAGATATCAATTGTGCAGCCTATATACAGAATAGGGTGCCTCACAAACAGCTTGATGGTATGACTCCTTTCGAATCATGGAGTGGGCACAAGCCAGATGTGACCCATTTCAGGATTTTTGGCTCAAGGGCTTGGGCAAGAATTCCAACAGAAAAGAGAAAGGATTTGCAGCCCCAAAGTCAAGAGTGTCTATTTGTTGGATACTCTAAATATTCAAAAGGGTACAAGTTGATAAATTTGAGCACAAACAAATCCTTTATTGAAAGGTGTGTTCAGTTTCAAGAAGAACCCCTTGCAGCAGTGGAAGTTGGAGAAACCTCTTCACCACCTGAACCTCTGAAAGTAAGTGAAGAGTTTGTTGAACATGCTGATTCTGATATGTCTGATAGTGATGAGTTTATTGCATACCCTAACAGCCCTACAAGGCCAAAATGGGAAGCCAAGACACTACATGCAGCAGGAGAGCTAGCTGGGGATCCCAATGACCCAAGGAGGACTAGATCTCAATTTGAGAGTGGTCTGTGCATGAAGGATCATATGTTTGCTGAAAAATGATATTTGATGGTGGAATATGATCCTAAAACATATGAAGAAGCATCAAGAGATCCAAGATGGCAAGCAGCCATGAAGGAAGAGTTCAGCTCACTCCAGAAGAGCAACACATGGGAGCTAGTGGATCTTCCCCCAGGGAGGAAGTTAGTTTAGTGTAAGTGGGTCTACAAGACCAAATTTGCTGCTGATGGTTCACCTCTGAAGTACAAGGCCAGATTGGTAGCCAAGGGCTACTCACAGGTTCATGGCATAGATTACAATGAGACCTTTGCACCAGTGGCAAAGATGGACTCCATCAGTCTAGCCTTAGCCATTGCAGCCTCAAGGCAATGGGAGGTACATCACATGGATGTAAAATGTTCCTTCCTAAATGGAGATCTCACTGAAGAGATATATATGTAGCAGCCTCAAGGTTTTTCTACTAACCCTTCTCTTGTGTGCAGGTTGAGAAAGTCATTGTATGGGCTAAAGCAAGCCCCCAGGGCTTGGTATGCCAAGATCGATAGCTTCTTTCTATCACTGAATTTTGTTCGGTGAAAATCAGATCCAAATGTATATTTGAAGTTAATTAATGGTTCATTAATGATCATTGTGTTATATTTTGATGACCTCCTCATTACAGGAAGCTCAAAGGATGAGATTGCTTCCTTAAAGGGTGCAATGAACCAAGCCTTCTCCATGACAGATTTGGGGCTCTTAAGCCAATTTTTAGGGCTTGAGATTGCTCAAACCAAAGATGGAATCAAGGTGCACCATTCCAAGTATGCCTTGGATTTTCTGAACAAATTCAGAATGAAGGATTGCAAAGCAAGCAAAACTCCTTTCCTTTCAGGAGTGAAGCTGGAAGAGGCTGATTCTTCACCTATGGTAAACAATACACTGTATAGGAAATTGATTGGATGTTTGTTGTATCTGACACATACTATACATGATTTTTATTATGTAGTAAGTGTGGCTTCTAGATACATGGATCAGCCTCATGAGATCCATTGGAAAGCAGCCAAAAGGATCCTTAACTTTGTTCAGGGAACAAGGACACATGGGATCTTCTACAAAGAAAAATATGATCTTTATTTGATTGGATTTACTGACAGTGATTGGGAAAGTGATAGCACAGATAGAAATTCCACATCAGGATATGTGTTCATGCTTGCAGAAGGTCCAATCATCTGGTCAAGCAAGAAACAGAGTGCCATTGCACTCTCATCTACAGAAGCAGAGTACAGAGGAGTTGTTAATGCAGCAACTCAATGTTTATGGTTGCAGGGTTTACTTGAAGAGTGTGGCTTCGAATCAGAGTACTCAAATACCATCTACTTTGATAACCAGAGTACCATTCGAATATGCAAAGATCCAGTTCAGAAGTAGAGAACCAAACACATTGAGATCCATATGCACTACATTAGAGATCTTGTGCATGATGGCACCATTCACCTACTCTTCTGTTCTTCTTCAGAACAAGTAGCTGATATCTTCACCAAATCATTTTGTGAGAAGACCTTCAACAATCTCAAATCACTGCTGGGGATTGCTGACCATGCTATGAAGCATGAGTGAAGACAATATTTCCAAATTTTGTTTTACAGTCCATGTTTAAGAGAGGATTTTCCCATGTGGTTTTTGCCTCTTTCCTTGTTTAAATGGACATGCAGTATGTAAAGGGTGACTAAGCCTTGTTGCTAGGCCCTATAATTTTCTGATATATTACTCATAATTCAGGCTTAAGGGGGGGTGTTATAATAATCAACCCATAGTTAGCTACCTTAGACATTAATTTCATTATTTTTGTCTTATTTTCCTAGTTCATGTGTCCCACCTTGTGCAAGTTGTCATTTACCTATCCATAGTGGTCAAACTTTCCTTATTTGACTCATGTAGCACTTGGGAAACCTCAAGGAATCAAATTTTCTTTATTCCTGGCCTCATAAGTACCCTTCTGTTTTTTCTGCTTGATTCCCTGCTTTTTCAGTGTTTTAAGGCAAATGGAAAAGCTTGACTAGGTGAGGTTGACTATTTTTTTGTCCTACACATCCTCCACTCTTTTCTCCTTGTAAAAGAATGTATGAGTTGTCATTCCATCACTCTTTAGCTTGCCTAAGTGCTTTTGCCAATTCGTGAGCTCCATGACTGATTTGGGGTCAGCTTTTTGCACCTATGGGGGATTTGCTTAATTTTAGTAAGCCTGCTTTATGCTAGATTCGAATTGCTCCTCATGAATTCGAATCCATTATGTAATTATTTAATGCAAAAACCTATTATGTTATAGGGTTGGCTATTGTACACTTATTCAATACAGTTTAGTGTTCAACTCATTATTCAGTCTCTTTTGGGAGTGATTTTGCATGTTCAATTGATAATTGTTGTGAGTAAAATTAATCTATCAATGGGTTCAATTTCCACAGGGATAAAATACTAAATATCACAATGTTTCATTGACACTATTTGTAACTCTCAACAATATTTTGTTAGTAGGAATAGCGTGCATCCTGTCTTCATTCACATCATCATAATAAAATCAACACATCAACACACTGAATAAATAACAACAACACATCAACACATTGAATAAATAAAATCAACATATCAACACACTGAACACAAGAGTTTTTCACTGGGGAAACCTTCCAGTCCCCTTGCGGGAATAACCCAAGCCCGTTGCGGGCATTATTGAATCCCCTCGTGGGCGTTATTGTAAACAATGTGCTAGAATATTGTAAATACCGTAGGGTCATATTGTAAACAATGTGCAATAATATTGTAAACACTATGATATTTGAATATGATATCATGCTTATTATATTGTTGCAGGGGGTTACTCACAACATACTTGGAGCTTCTGGTCAGGTAAACATGATTCTCATATTAACACTAATGTTTTTTTTCATTAATCACGTTTATTAGACATGGTTCAATTTTTACTTTCAATATGAAATTGTGTTGCTTCTTGTATTATGGCAGGCTTACCGTGGTAAATCCTCAATGGTGTCCCATAGGTAAATGTTAGCTTAATAGTACCTAAACATGATTAAAGTAATTTTTTTTTATTAAATGCATGCTATTTTTTTCATGTGAATTTTTGTAATGATAAAAATAAGTTAACTACTTTCATTGGTTGATGTTTGTACAGCACACCACATCACGATGATGAGGTGGTCACTGAGGAAGATATATTTTATTCAACTGACCCAATGGGAACTGTGAAGAAGGCTTTGAAAATTTCCAATCAAGAAATTCTTGCACTGATAAAGTTCAGGCCCATGACTGAAGAAATCAAAGCAATAATTTCTAACTTGAGGAAAACAATAATACAGTATGGGGTAAGTGGAATCTCTCAAAGGTTATACGAACTATGAGACATATATTCATTTATGTTATTTTAGTTCTCTATTATTGATATGATCTAATCAATTAAAGCTTTCCTTTTTTAGGAATTTTTTGAAACAACACCTGTGCATCAAGTACAGTATGTAGATGTGGGTATTGGTAGTAGTGATGGTTCAACATAGCGTCAATATACCTTACCAATGAGGCTATTTGACTCTCCTTTCCTGGAATTCCCTTTAGAAGCTATGACCTCACCAAATGTTGGAGATCCGCATGGTCCTTCACCCAATACTACTTCAGCGGATGTTAGAGATGAGAGTAGCATCGAATGTGAAAGTTTATACCCTTGATAAGTACATGTGGTTAACAAGGGATCATTTCCCATGACATTATTGGTGGACAAGGATTGTGTTCCAATCAAGATACCAAATATTGCAGGTATTATTTAATTAATTCAATTTTCTTCTTCATGTAATTCAAAGCCACATACCTGCAATTATTTTTATTTAATGATCATATTGTTTTTGTAGGAAATAATATTTTTTATAAGAACTTGCACGAGAAGGATTTGGAGATTTTTGGTCCCACCATTCATACACAATGGAATTCCAAAAATAACAAATTGAAAGATGATTTTCTGAACCACATGGTTAAATTGTTTGGCAATACCTTCAACAAAAAAGGTTGCACTGTATCAACTGGCTTAAAATTGAAATATGTCAGGGTAGATTATAGGGACAATTTGCAAATTAACACGAAGTATGAAAGTCCTCTGATGGTTCCAGATAGGGAGTGGAAGGTTCTCATGGATAATGTTGTTTGAGTACACAGGGTACTCCTAGAAGACCGAACACCTTGAGTAACCGCTTCACACAAATAGATCATAGATCAACACACCGATGTTTGTCATGTGTTTAAAACCCTCGAGAGGGAAACAGTCCACAACCCCAACCAAATAGCTACTTGGAGCAATTTATTATGCAAAAGAAATAAATTTACATGAGCTTCTCATAATCGATCAATTAGCCAAGGACCCTCTATGCTCTTTAAATAGATATCATAGACCAATTGGGTGTTAAGCCACAGATCAATGGTAGGTATGATCTAAGAGAATTTGAACTGTCGGATCACTCTATGTCTATAACATATCGTGACTGTCAGATTAGAATATTTACAAATGCATAATAAAGAAACACACTTTTACCTAACAGATATATTACACAAGTTCTTAACTAACTCCTAAGTGTCTAAATATCCTAACATCCCCCATTAAGAACAACTTGGGATAGGATGGAAGGATTTACAAAAGTGACACTATTAGGAGAAGGAAGGAGGCATTAGAGCCTATCCCCCCTTAAGGACACATTCTTGAACTCCTAACATAGACTGAAGTTTAGAAAACTTCGCTTCTATAAGAGACTTGGTGAAGACGTCTGCAACTTGATCATCTGTAGGGAAATAGAGAAATTCAATACAATAACACTATCATGGACAAGATTTTTGATGAAGTGCATGTGTAGCTCAACGTGTTTGTTGCGCTGATGTAGAACTGGATCTTTGGCAAACTTTATGGCACTTTGATTGTTGTACCAAAGTGGAGTAGGCTGTTGCTACTCGAATCCAAACTCTGAAAGGATCTGTCGAAGCCATAAAGCTTCTTGACTGTCATTAGTTGTGGCTCGATATTCTACTTCTGCTGAAGAAAGAGCAAGAGCTTGTTGTTTCTTACAACCCCAAGTGACAGGTCTAGATCCCAAACTGAAAACATAACCTGCAGTAGACTTTCTATCATCAGGATCGCCGACCCAATCTGAATCAATGAAACCAACCAACAAAGGTTTCCCCCCTGTACTGTAATGAATCCCAAACTGAAATGTACCTTGAATATATCGAAGTATTCTTTTTTCTGCTTTCCAATGACTTTCATGAGGAGTTTCCATATAATGAACAACATGACCAATGCCAAAGGAAAGGTCAAGATGGGAATGAGTCAAGTATAAAAGACTACCAACAAGTTGACGATACAAGGTGGCATCTACTTCAGGGGAAGTACAAGTGGTAGAAATTTTGACTCCAGACTAGAAGGGAGAAGGGGTTGATTTACAATCTTCCATGTGGAAGAGATGAAGAAGGTCACAAGCATACTTAGACTAGGAAAGAAATATTCCTTCTTTGATTTGCAAGAATTGGAGACCAAGAAAATAATGCAAATGTCCTAAGTCTGACATTTCAAAATTTTGCTTAAGACTGGATTTCACATGGGTTATAAGTTTAGGGTCACTACCAGTAAGGATAAGATCATCAACATAAAGAACAAGTATGATGAGATGGTTTCCTACTTTCTTGGTATAGACATTGGGGTCAGAATGGCATCTAGAAAAACCAATGTCAAGGAGAAATCTATCCATTTCGGCATACCAAGCTCTAGGAGCTTGCTTAAGGCCATATAAGGATTTATTAAGGAGACAAACAAGTCTATAGTTATTCTGAACATATCCAAGAGGTTGTTCCATGTAAATTTCCTCATGTAAATCACCATGTAAGAAGGAAGACTTGACATCCATTTGATGGACTTCCTAGTTATGTAAGGCTACAAGGGAAAGAACAAGGCAGATGGAGTTCATTTTTGCTATAGGGGAAAAGGTTTCATTGTAGTCAATCCTTTAAACTTGGGAAAAACCTTTGAAAACTAACCTTTCCTTAAGTCTATCAACACTTCCATCTGATGCATACTTAGTTTTGTAGACCCATTTACATCTGACACGTTTTCTTCCTTTTGGAAGAGGAACAAGATGCCAAGTATCGTTTTCCATTAAGGAACGATATTCTTCATCCATAGTTACATCCCAACTGGATTTCCTAAAGCTTCTGCAAAAAAATTTGGATCATGATTCTCAGAAACTTGAGCCAAAAGAGAAGAGGCTCACTGAAAATAAGAACGTGTTCGACGTTGATCTCTAGGATCACCGACAAGATCACCTGCTACTTCACATGTTGAACAGACCCATCGAGGAAGTATTGGTGCTGGTGCAATTTGAGGAACATGAGTAGGAGAAGGTGGATTTTCATCCTCACTGTCATCATTAGAAATTGGAGTTGGAAACCTTTCAAAGAAGTTGGAAGAAGAAGAAGAAGACACAATTACCGAATCAGGCTCGCAGGCCAAAGATGGAACACCCGCCAAGTTAGGCTCGTAGGCCAAGAGATTTTCATCAAATTTAACATCTCTTATAATGATTATATCATGTGAATGGGGTTGAAGAATTCTATTACCTTTTACATCTTTAGAATAGCCAACAGATATGCACTTTTCACTTTTAGGATGTAATGCTTTCCATTTTTCATCCGGAATGTGAGCCCATGTTTCACAACCAAAAACATGAAAGTGACTTACATCTGGTTTAATTTTAATCCATACTTCTTTCTATGTTATACCTTGTAAAAATTTAGTGGGTGTGTGATTAACTATGTAATTTGCACAATTTATGGCCTCAGCCCAATATTGAAGACTTAGTCCCTTAGATTGGATCATACAATTAGCCATTTTTTTTAAAGTGTGGTTTTTACGTTCAGCTACACCATTTTGTTGTGGTGTATATGGAATAGTGTGATTTTGTTGGATTCCTTGTTCAGTTCAGAAAGTAGTGAAATTGTTGTTAACATATTCTCCTCCATTGTCAAATCTGAACTTAATAATTTGATGACCAGATTGTTTTTCAACAAGGGCCTTGTAGGCCAAGAACATGTTAAATACTTCGCTCTTAAGTTTTAGGAATTAAACCCAAGTGCATATGGAGTAGTCATCAATGAAAGTTAAGAAATATTTGAAACCAGAAAAGGATGCAGATGGAAGAGGACCACACAAGTCACTATGCACAAGCTCCAATGGAACGGAGGCGTGCCGAGAGGCACGTTTGTCAAAACTGTCTCGATGATGTTTTTCGAGTACACAACTGGAACAAACACCATCCTTACAAGATACCATTGGAAGACGAGTCACCATATTGTCTTTACATAGTTGTTGCAATGAAGGATAATTTAAGTGACCAAATCACTTATGCCAAAGTTTGCTCAAGTTATCACTATGAGAAACAAACACTGAAGGAAAAGGTGATGACCCAAAGATGTTAAATTTGTACAACCTGGTAATATCATCAACAGTTCTAGTAGCTAGGACATTTTGAGGATTTTTAAAATTGTTGATTACAACTTGGGGAGGTGTAAACGTCACATTTTTACCTTCATTGGAATGAGTAATTTGATATACTGATAGCAAATTGTAGGTAATTTTTGGAACACATAGTACATCACTAAAATGACCATTTTCAACTAGAACTATTCCAGATCCCACAACACTTAGAGATCTATCATCACCAACAGATATTTGTTTGGTGTTACATTCATGCATAGTAGAAAATATGGCTTGATCCATAGCCATATGATAAGATGCTCCAGAATCAATAAGCCATTCATTTGAAGTAGAAGAAGAAGATGCAGTATAAGAGTAACCAGAAGGACAAAGTGCATGTCCATGAGAGTTAGATTCTGAAGACGAATCTATGCTGATGTGGTGCTTCTTCATTGCTGCTTCCAAGGCTGTCATTTTCTTGAAACACTTAGATTCATCATGATTATCTTTCCCACAAAAATTGCAATGACGCTCAGTCTTCTTTCCTTTTCACTTGGATCCTTTGTCATTTTTTAAAGAAGGAGTTGAATGAGAGGGTTTGGGACCCTTGTTGTTTGGCTTATTATTGCAAAAATTTTGTTTCTTGGGAGGCTTGGACTTTTCCTTCTATTGGGACAATAAGGATTTCCCAGATGTATCTGCATTGTTAATTATTCCAAGATAAATGAGCTTATCTTGATCTCTAATTAAGGAATCACAAAATGATTCAAGACTAGGATCTTGATAGCTAGCTGTAGTCAAGGATTCTTTCATAGAGTAGAATGTAGATACAAAAATAGAATATGCAGGTCCAAGTTTGGAAATAATATGATAAATACATTGTTTGTCTTCTTTCTTAATCTTGCATTCTGCACATAAGAGTCTAAGAGATTTATACTTAGATAAATAGTCTTGAATGCATGAAAAATCATTTGGATTCAAGGAAAGCAACTCATTCTCAAGTTGATGATCCTGAATTTCATTGTGTTTACCAAACACAGATTCCAACTTTTCCCAAGCTTTATCAGGTTCATGAATTCCAGATATGTGGAATCGTAAGTTAGTAGAGATTGACATCCCAATAAATCCATGAGCTTCATCACATATATTTTCCCATTTAATTTTCTTATCATCATTAGTGGGTTCTGTTTCTTTCGCTGAGGTTATCCTGAAAAGTCCCCTTCTTCGTAGAAGCATTAGAGGAAATTTGGGGTCTAAAATGGGCCTTATAAGAAAACGTGCCAACAACAAGTTTTGTGAGTTGGAATTCAAGAACCAATATAATTTCAATAAAAATGAGTCAACCATAATGGTTGAATTGACATATTTGTCATAAAAGAAAACTACTTTTTTTGTTCGTATTTTCGACATATCTCCATGTCTTTTTACTCAAATTTCAAGTAGGAGAGATCATTGGATGTGGAATTTAATTATGCATCCAACGAGTACCCACACTGCATACTTTTGATGGACCCCGCTACCCAAAAAACAAGAAATACCTGGAAAAATGTGATGATGACATCATCATCATGTTTTTTAGGTATTTCTTGTTTTTTGGGTAGCGAGGTCCGTCAAAAGTATGCAGTGTGGGTACTCGTTGGATGTGAAATTAAATTCCGCATCCAAGGAGCTCTCCCGCTCAGAATTTCAATAAATACATAAGGAGATATGTCGAAAATACGGACACAAAAAGTAGTTTTTTTCATTATTCTTCCAAAATTAATAAGTATTATTTTATTATTTTAACCATTGTTTTATTATTTTCCTTAGGAGGCCCATTTTAGACCCCAAATTTCCTCTAATGATCCTCCATACAAGATTTCCCTAAGAAATAGTTAGAACTTGTAAGTATAATATCACAAGGGGCAGCCATACTGTAAAATAATGGCTGAAAAAATAGAAACTAACTATGTGGTTGCAAAGAGATTGATTTTGGGTGATGAAGTTATGCTTGATCAAAGAAAATGTTGAAGATTTCCCCAATAGTGACGTGGCAGATATTAACTTGACCAACTAAAAAAAAGAACCCCACTCTTCCAAAGATCTACCTTTGACAATCATTTTACAATAAAGTTGCTTTGAAGTAAACCACTTTTGTAGAATAAGTGAGGTTCACTTTTATAATAATATTACTTTTAAATAGTGCCATAATAAATTAAAAGACTTAAGTGACTCACTTTTTATTTTATTTTATTTATGTGAGATGCACTTTTACAATAAAGTAACTTCAAAATAGAAATTGCATGCACTAAAAAGTAGCTTAATAAGACTTGAAATCAAGACCTATTAAGGAAGAAAGCAACTTTAGACAAAGTGAGCTAAGTTTAAAAGATACGTAAAAGAATAGAAAGAGGAAGGGTTTTTTTTTTTTTCCTCTCTCGTTCTCTGTGCTTGCATTTTTTTCTGCAAATCACCAAAAAAAAAAAATTCCACACAATGGGGTTAGATCTTGCTTAGCTTACCTGAAAAATGTATGTTTTCAAGTTTTCTCGCTGTTTTAGATTTTTCGTGATCACACAAGGTGCATGGAAAAGAGCATATGCAGTCAGGGAAGGCAACAGTCTGAGACTAAAATAAAAAGGGTCTAATAATAAACTGATAAGATATGAGATATTAAAAAGAAACAAATCCGTCACTGTAACATTATACCTTCAGATTTGCCGAAATGGGTGTTTCTGGAATAAATGGAAACAATTTTCCATGAAACAAAAACTAATTTTCAATGGAAACATCGCTCTAGATGCAATGGAACAGCTCCCACAAGCCAAAAATGCACAAAAAATCTAGAACCAGAAACCCTTTCAAAGTTTCGGCAACACTGGTTCTAGATCTAGATCAAAACCGAAAGTGGCTCTTCATAAAAGATCTGATACCATGTTCGAGTACATAGGGTACTCCCAAAATACCAAACACCTTGAGCAACCGATTCACAAAAATAGATCACAGATCAACACATCGATGTTTGTCACGTGGTTAAAAATCTCGAGAGGGAAACAGTCCACGGCCCTAGCCAAATAACTACTTGGAGCAATTTATTATGCAAAAGAAATAAAGTTACATGAGCTTCTCATAATCGATCAACTAGCCAAGAACCCTCTATGATCTTTAAATAGAGATCATAGACCAATCGAGTGTTAATCCATGGATCAATGGTAGGTATGATCTAAGAGAAGTTGAACCGTCGGATCACTCTATGTCTAGAACATATCATGACCATCGGATTAGAATATTTACAAATGCATACTAATGCATACTAAAGAAACAAACTTTTACCTAATGGATATATTACACAAGTTGATCTTAACTAACTCTTAAGTGTCTAAATATCCTAACAAATACAAAGGAGAAGGCATTGAGAAAACAAGGAAAGACTCGGCCAGTCAGTTCAAGAAGGTATGTCACATATCATATTTTCAATGAAAAATGTTCAATAATTTTTTTATTTTAAATATATTTAAGTTGTGATATCTAACATATTTGAAAACTTTCATAGGTTCCCTAATACCTCTAAAGAGACAAAAGAAAGGGACGAAAAACATGGTCAGCACAAACTGGGCATGGTGGATATAAAAAACTAAGAGCACAAATTGTAAGAAACGAATGATCATTATTTGTAGCCAAATTTTTTGTAACTGTAGGGGACAAATAATTTATTTATCACTGTAGCAAACAAATAATTTTTATGGTGTTATGCATTGCATGGAAATGCTTTTTAAGAATCAACCACTAAAGAAGACTTGAGCCTTGACTTCAAGTATGGTTTTCAACATGTGTTGGAATGTCGAAAAACCTTGGGGTAAACCCCAATTTCCCCATGGATGCACATAGAAGTAAATAAAACCATCTATGCCTTGTAACACCCCGGTTTTGACCCCGTTGCATTAAATGTACAGGATGTATATATTGTAATGATCATGGTGCAGAGCTAAAGGCCAAGGCCCCACCATTGATTGGTTATGCTATGTTTCGTATTTACATTGTCACCGATGGTATGTCGGGGCATGCAGCACATATTAAGTTTGTCATCATGTAAATATGCATCTTTAATTAAAATGAACCTGACCAGCTATGCTCGCTGCAACCATAATGAAAAGGGCATGATTTTCACAAGGATAAGGGTGGGGAAATGTCAAATATTGGCTAATGGGGGGGGGGGAAGCCATGTGTCACCTTCCCTTGTCTTACCCAAAAACCACCATTAAAAATATCTACTGTTATTTGGGGCAGTTATTGCTGGGGGTGGAGTGTGGTGGGACTATCAGTCCTTGCCCACATGCACACTCCACCTGCAGTTGACTTCACAATGGCAAAGGAAAACCACCGCCATCACTCCCGCAAAGATTCCACTCTCTCCACAATAGTGCTGAAAGGCTCACGCACTCCCCACTCGCAACTCTCCATTATCTGTTCATCCGCGTGCATAAGCGGAGTTGTTCATCCTCACACAGGGACCATTTTCTATTAATTATTCTCATGCACAGGAATGTTTCCTAGTTTTGACTCACACAACGAGCTGGGAGCCGTGCTCTTTCATCCACAGTTTTCTGGTTAAGGGCCACCCATGTTTTCAACTATATGTCCTCCTTACAGACGGGTATGGCCGTGTAATTTTCTGTCATTTCAATGTTGAGGTTGGGACCGTTGTTCTTCCCGTGAGTTATGGTTGCTTCCATTCTCCTCAAGATTCATTGTGTTGTTGTGGTCTCCCTTACGTTGTGACTGTTGTGGTCTTCTTTGCATTTGGGGTCTGGTGCAAGTTTCCCTCACACACAGACTGTTTGGAGTCATTTTCTCCATGTTGTGAGTTGTTCTCACTGTTTACGTTTTGGGACTGTTGTTTTCCCCACATTCACTGATACGTTTGGGACTGTATAATTCACTTGGGATTCGTTTTTCCATGTTAAGTTGTAATTGTTGATTAATTGCCTACATGCAATGGTTGGTCTTCGGACTGTGTTGGGAGCAGGGATGGGGGCTTGGTTTTCTTGATGAACCTGGTGTGTTTGGAAACCACACAGACAGAGATAGAGGGTTGGCTTTCTTCTCCACAACCCCTGAATAGCACTGGAAGGGAATGCAGGGCCTGAGGGACTGTGTAGCAGAGAAGGGACTGATTCCTTGTGTTGGGTGTGTGTGGGTGTCTTAGAAGCCAGGCTAGTTCTGGTGTAGGTGTTCTTGGCTCTGTAATGAGCTCACTAGCTTAGCATTTAGCCTTTCCCACCTCCTTAATGGCCTGATAAACCTGACCATGTTGGCTTGGCTGTCTTGTTGATGGCTTGAGAAACCCAACTGTGTTGTCTTGGATGTGTTTTGTGTATCCTTGGCTATGTGTAATCCTTCTTGTTCCCTTACTCCTTGGAGAATCATGCTCAGCTCAGGGGTGGCAGCGTTGCTGAGAGATTAAGGAGCACGCTAGCCTATGGTTGGGTGGAACGTTGCAGCGACGTAGCTGGTTGCGGAACAAGTTCTTTATAAGATAAGTAATATTGTCTATTTTACTTCTGCAATCCTATTTACTGTTAATGATTCTGATGAACATGTTGAATGAATGCTTGTATGAACATATGATTGCTTCTGCTGTATATGATAAATGATCATGTATGCATGTCTAGTTCAAAGCATTTTATTTCAGAATTTCAACAATTTTAGGAATGCACATGCTCATGGGGTTGGTAGCCCATATGGTTAACGCCATGGTAGCATCCTCTTCGTCGGTTGGAGGGTCAAGGACACTACATGCCTGCTCAATTTTCTCACATTACTTTGTACTTGATTTCTGTGTTATGTCAAATTTGTAAATGTGAAAAATAATTTTTTTTTGGGTTTTTAGGGTGAGGGAAACAAAATTAGCGATTGTAGTGTTAGATTTTTATCATTTAATCAATATGATCTAGAATATTATCTAAGAGAATAACATGCACATCAATAATCACAAGAGACAAGAGACACAAAGAGTTTTCCTCGGGGAAACCATAAAGGAGAAAACCACGCAACTTCCCCAAAGATAGAATGAGCACCAATTGAAAAAGTAAAACCCAAAAATAGAAAGATGATGTTCGACAACTGATCTGTCTCTCACTTGTGCGAGCTCCTCTTCTCTCACTCATGCACTATAGTTGAGTGAGTGTGTGTGAGAAATAGAGAGTCTCACTCTCTATTTATACTTGTTTTCGACTTGAATTTTACTCTTACAGGGCTGAAATCACTAGCAGAGTCTAATAACCCTAATACCATTTAATTATGGGGAGTATTGCCCCGAATTAAAATTGGAGGGTTAACCTCAACTAAATTGTGGGGACTCTTGCCCCGACTTACAACGGAGAGTTAACCTCAATGACTTTACATGACTTTATTATACTAATGATTCTCCCGATAGGAACATTGGGGTACAATGAAATACAATATAGGGTGAATCCATGAAGATGGGTGTCTATTTTTGGGGGTCTTATGAGAAAATAAATTTGATTTTTTCATGCTTTTCAACTTTGGGTAAACGAAAGTGATATTTTCGTTTAGATCTTCACTTTCAAGTAAAAACAAAACTTTTAGAGAATTATGTTATCTTTCTATTCATAATTTTTTCTTTTTTTTAATTGAGATTTGATATGTCGTTTGAGAAAATGTTTGACAGTGTGTCCTTATAAAATGAAAAGACTTAAAAATAGACATGTTTGGTTGCACCCCTAAAATCATTGTTAAAATTGTATTTTGAAAAAACAAAATATGTTACCATAATCTACACACAATATACTATTGCGATGACTATAAATTTGTAACCAACAGATCTATACACTAATTATAATATTTATTTGAATTTGATCAATGGGAAACCTTGTCATTTTTCAACATGTGTTTGGTTGCGCCACTTTTCTCTCAATTGACTATAAAATTTAAAAATCTACGAATACCCTTTTGAAGTAGACACTCCAATTAAGCGCCCCATATTTGTTTCAATTTTTTAGGTGATGTATTTTTAAAGTTATATATTTTTCATTTCACCGCATGTTGAAAAAGATGAAACGAAACTCAACACATGTTAAGAAACAAAAATAAATAAAAATAGTGGATCTCACCTATAGACAAAAAAATATGTACCTGCGGAAAGTAGATTCAATGACGAAACTAATGGTATCAAGTCTGACAGTTGATTTGTAGTGTAAGGCACCTATTTTACCTTCCGAAAATGGAGAAACTTGAAAATTGTGTAGGTTTCAGGTCTGAGAGGTTATTCAGCCACATAATTATTTGATCGAACAATTATTTATCAAAACAATTATTTGACCGAACAATTTTTTTCCGTTATGGAACCATTATTTACAACCCAAACGCAAAAAAAAATCATCGATCGGAAAAAAAATTCGTCGACCGAATTTTTTTTTAGCTCGCGTTCTTTTATTTATCTGCCATCAATGGTTGGTTATCTATTCATCAACTATAATTTACCCATGCATGACAATAAACAATAATAATAGATTATAATTTATCATATTACTAGCACAACCACGAACAAAACAGGTACTCTTCAAGAAGATACACTAGGCTAAATATATCATTTGTCTATAGTAACTCCTGTAATTGTATTGTTCATTTTTTTAATTCTGGGATACTCATATGACATGGAGCTCATGATACTAGTGTTGAAAATGACATTATATCTATGTTAAAATCTAAATATCATTTAGGTGGTAATACTGATATCTTATCACAAAATACAATTTCAAATTCCTTTAAAATAGGGAATTGTTCCAATTCCAATTTTTTTTTTTGGCTCAAATTCTTTAATTTTGATGCCATAAAGTTGACACCCTTTCCTAATACACTTTTTATGTTGTAGTGTTGAAATTTGTCATGTAGATAAAAGGTCTATAAATTTCATTCATTGTATGATACTTATCCTCCTCAACCACAATACTAAAATTTTTATGCAAATAGTTGATAACAACTTTATGAGATTCTAGCCAATCCATACCTATCGAAATGTCATAGGATCCTAGGGGAAGTATATTTAAATTAAATGAGGTATCCAAGTTATTAAAACCTAATAAAAAATATTTAACTATCTCCATAATTTCATTTTTACCTTTGTTGCCAGCTATACCAACCATCCATTTTTTTGTTTTTCATTACTAAGTTTACACTTTTCAACTACTTTTGGTGCAATGTAACTTAAACTAGACTCTGAATCAATAAGTATAGAAACATGTATGTTCAAAACTTTACCTTCTACTTCCAACATGGTGGATTGATGGTCTACCTACCGATATTCCAAAGAAACATTAACTATAGGGATATTCCTGGCTATGTCATTCACAGTAGAAGCTTCCTGTAACATGCTTACGGGTTACTATTCCATCCTCCACTGGAATTTTTGATACTCTTTACCACATTGCTATTGGTTGAACCTCGTCTATTTTAATTTTTATTAGTATGACCTCTTGTTCCTTTTCCAAAAGGTGAGGGTTTAAATCATTTCCTACGATGATCGATATTTTCAATTTTATTTTTATTTTTCCAACTTCTACTCAATTTGGATATTTGTTTAAATAAATGGTAGCACAACTAGGCATTTCTAATTACTTCATCCATTGTTGAGGAATTTCAAACACAATATTTTCCTTATAGACTGGGGGTAAACAACTAATAAAACTATATACCTTAGCTTTTTCAACTCTTAGGTATTGTACATATCATTGTAAATTTACAAACTCGGTTACAAATTATTCCATGGTTAACAATCCTAGTCTTAAATCATTGAATTATTGGGCTTTCTCATCATATTATCATTCTGATATATACATTTTTTCAATAGTTAAAAAAAAAATTCAAACTCAACTCTTTACTACGTATGTTACTCACACTCTTAGCCTCCTTCCACCACGGAGCAGATTTGACAACCAAGATTCTATCACTTCCTCAAATTCTCCATCAAACATGGAGGGCCTTAACTTTTTGAATTCTCCCTGTAACTCTACAAGTATTTCTTTTTGTTTTTCTGTATTCATTTCATCACCTTTGTTTAACTCCTGGGGGGTTATAGAGGAATTCTATTTGCATTTTCCTCACTACTGCAAGTTTGTAGTGATCCTTTTCTTTTCTTGTAAGGAACATAAAATAAATATAATAATTAAATTGATAATGTTACCTTAGTATAAAAAATATTAAAATTTAGAATCAAGTTGCTAATTTTACCTTGGTAATAAAAGATATTTCTATCAAAACTTTCTAACATTTCTAATATTCTCAACTTCTCAACACTACATCTACAATCATAAATTAACTTAATAATACACACTTTCATATATTTTGCATCTATAAAAACTTTCTAACATTCCTAACATTTCCTAACTTTCATATATTTGCACCTATCAAAACATTCACTCCTAACATTCCCACATTCACTGCTAACATTCACTCCTAACATTGCACCTATAAAAACATTCTCTCCTAACATTCAACCATTCCCACATTCACTCCTAACATTGACATTCCCCATATATTCATTGTTAACATTAACATTCCCCTATATTCATTCTTACATTCATTTATACATTCATATATTTGCACCTATCAAAACTTCCTAACATTCCTAACCTTTCTTAACATCCATTCTTATATTTGCACCTATCAAAACTTCCTAACATTCCTAACATTAACATTTTCATATTCATTCCCCATATATTCATTCTTAACATTAGATTGCACTTATCAAAGCATTCATTCCTAACATTCCCCTATTTCCACATTCACTCCTGACATTCACTCCTAACAATGCACCTATAAACACATTCACTCCTAACATTCCCCCATTCCCACATTCACTCCTAACATCGCACCAATCAAAACTTCCTAACATTCCCAACATTAAAATTTCCATATTCATTCCCCATATATTCATTCTTAACATTAGATTGCACTTATCAAAGCATTCATTCTTAACATTCCCCTATTTTCACATTCACTCCTAACATTCCCCCATTCCCACATTCACTCCTAACAATGCACCTAACAAAACTTCATAACATTCCTAACATTAACTTCTTAACATTACTAACATTAGCATTTTCATATTCATTCCCCATATATTCATTCTTAACATTAGATTGCACCTATCAAAACTTTGTAACATTCCTAACATTAACTTCCTAGCATTAATATTTCCATATCCATTCCTCATATATTCATTCTTGACATTAGATTGCACTTATCAAAGAATTCATTCCTAACATTCCCCTATTTCCACATTCACTCCTAACATTCCACCTATCAAAACATTCACTCCTAACATTCCCCCATTCCTACGTATACTCTTAACATTGCACCTATCAAAACTTCCTAACATTCCTAACAATAACTTCCTAACATTCCTAACATTAACATTTCCATATTCATTCCCCATATATACATTCTTAACATTAGATTGCACCTATTAAAGCAATCATTCCTAACATTCCCCTATTTCCACATTCACTCCTAACATTGCACCTATCAAAACATTCACTCCTAACATTCCCCCATTCCCACATTCACTCCTTACATTAACATTCCCCATATATTCATTCTTACATTCATTCATACATTCACATATATTCATTCTTAAAATTAACATTCCCCATATATTTATTCTTAACATTAGATTGCACTTATCAAAACATTCACTACTAACATTGCACCTATCAAAATATTCACTCCTAACATTCCCCCATTCCCACATTCATTCTTAACATTCATTCCAAACATTCATATATTCAAACATTCATATAGTTGCACATATCAAAACTTCCTATCATTAACTTCCTAACATTCATAACATTAACATTCTCATATTCATTTCTCATATATGGGCGCTCGCACGAAGTTGGTTCCACTTTTTGGTGCCACTTAGGAAATCAGAAACGCACTTCCGAAGTGTAAATCAAGAACGCATATGCGTTATTGATGGTACGTTCGGAATAACCCGAGCCCAAACACAAGGCTAAGGTTCGTGGAAATATATACGCATATCCGATATATCGCATTCACGTTTTCTAATTTTAAATATCACATATGCGATATATCGCATATGCGATATGTAAATTTACAAAACGCATATGCAA
>LPNX010565289.1:800267-860716 GCA_001517045.1 Pseudotsuga menziesii | reverse complement strand
TAAATATACCTCTCCAATATGCTCTTCTACATTTCCATCATTTTGACTAGTGGAGACTCTAAAATTATGTTCATTTAACAATCGAGAAAACTGAAAACAATAAATATTTGCGTAACGTATTTATTACTATACATCAAAAAATAATTTATCATACATAGATATAATGTAACAAAAAGTTTAATTCAAAATAAATAAACAAAAATTATAGATTGGAAGTACATAAACCTCTCCTATACTTGACGTGTCATTAGATATTCTATCCGAATCTATATTACGACAAAGCTTGGCATAGGCCTTTAGATCTTCAATGCCCATACAATCTAACTCATCATTTGTTTTGTAAACAAAATTTTTCCGAATAGTGGCTCGAGCCCTCTCTCGACTCAATCCAACATCAACTCCTACAAATGCCGAAGTCAAACCTTCTGCAACATTATGCCTTGCAGTTGTCCCAACTTGTCATGTGGGATCCATCTCTGATTTGTAAGTCACAAGCCTAGGTGGATGAGATATCAAAGGTGGAGGTCAAAGAGTACTAGGATCTCTAAGGGCACCTTTTCGATTGCATTTCCTCCACTTTCCAACTCCATAAAACTCGGATTGAATATCAGTATAGTCTGGCTTCATTCCTAAAAAAAATTCAGCATAAAAAAACCTAGTAAAATAATTAGGAACGTCATAGTTTCATGGAAACCAACCATAGCATACAAGAAACCGATCATATAAAAAATGTGCAAGTTTAGGGTGCTTAAAATATTTCAATTCCAATGCTTTCCGCTTTAGGCCCTCTTTGAAGTTAAACATTGAGTTGGCATGTTCTCTAGTCACCCTCTCCTTCACAACAACCCACTTGTCTAGACCCATCACTTCTGCCTTTCTTCTTTGCATCAAGGAAAGAAAACCATCTGTTGTTGGTCCAAGTCCTCAAATACCTCAATGAATTTTTATAAAGATTGAAAAACCATTTCTATACTTTGTTTGTTCTTTAGATCAAGATCCAAACTAGAAAGATCAGTTTGCAGCTTTTCAAAGTGAGCCCTACAACTTTCAAGAGTCATTTGTTGAAGACCACTTTCCCATAGAATATCATCCGATAAATATGATGGATAGGTCGTAATGGGAGTACAACCCTCAGCTAGCTAGACATATTGCATCCTTGCTCGAACTTCACCACCCTATGTAGGATGACGAGCCTCTTGTGAACCTTTCTCTGCTTCCACACTTGTCTCCCATATAGAAGGTTGAGATCCACGTTCACCCATAGATGATAAGGGGAAATCATCTCTACCACTATTTCCATGTCGATGATCAGATGAATGTGGACTATACAATAAGCTTGAGTCCTGAGGTGAAGTCGATAATCTTCAATTTTCATTACGAACACTAACTCCCCAAGACTGTGTTGACCTCCTATGCTTCTGTCTCAAAGGATGCTAGCTTTCCATTGGATATGATATCTACAAGTTTACATAAATATCAATTTCTACATGTTAATTAATCAACTTCAAAGACCTAGCTACTATTAAAACTAAGATTTCAATGAAATATAAATAGAAAAACAAAGGTGGTATGGAGAAATAACATATATAAAGACGGTGATGCTTCTTCATGATAAGGAAGATCCATGAATCCACTAAATACACTAGTATATGATGGTCTACACATGCTGTATAACATTTTGACCCTGCCACATGCCATAAACTTGTTTTGGTTCGAAGGTCGAAGGTTGAAACGTAGAATAATTTGAAGCAAATCCTGCTGATCCATTAAATAATTTTGCAAGTCGAGAGGTGAAGGATGCGGGGAGATAGTGTGTCAGGCCTAAATATCCAGGCTTGAAGTTCGAGAGCAGTAATGCCTCAATCACTAAGGGCCTAACCTTATACATGTTAATTAATCAACTTCAAATACCTAGCAACTATAAAAACTAAGATTTCATTAAGGACCTAGATATCACTAATATTATCTAATAGTTCTTTAACTGCATGTGCATGAACTACATTTTGATAAGTATAAAATATAGTCTAAGGCAAGTGCAAGTACTTACCTACTCTACAGACAGACACTACTGCTGGCTACTAGCTACCTAGTTGTTATAGAGTTGTTAGTGAGAGAATCACTATTAAATATAGATAGAGCTTCTATTTCTTCAACTAAACTTTTATTGTAGGTGAATCAGCTAGCTCATCCCTGAATCTCATAGGGAGAAAGTATTTCTAGATTATTCTACGTCGCAGTATCGATCGAACGGACATAATCTCATAATAGATATCTGGCATTCCTTGACTTCTCTTCATTTCTCAGCTTTAAATACTTCCACTTCCCTTCTTCTGGGATCTGGAGTGTTTAAAATGAATTATATATCCTAGTGCCTCTGGTTGTATAAAGCAATGAAGACTAAGGGCAGTGAATCAACTAACAGCTATCAATCAGCTATTGTGATTTCATGGATTTATCACATCAAATGGCAACGACATATAGATTTCAACTTGGACTAAGGCGAGCATCTAGGGACTGATTATATAAACCTATGGACTAAAGCAAGTAGTAGAGCTTATGGACAAAACTATGTAGTTATTACACTATAGCTGAAGTTGTAACTCACGAAAGAAGTAAAATGAAAAGGTTTTGAAATCCTGTCCCCTACCAACGAAAAAACATACATAAATAAATTGTATACTTAGGGAGTTGATCAGCTCTGTCCATTTGGACAGAGTTGATTAGCTCTATCTATTTGGACAGATTTGTTCAACTCTGTCCAAATGGACAGAGCTCATTAATTCTGTTCAAATGGACAGAGCATATCAGCTCTGTCCATTTGGACAGAGCTGCAACCTGTTCAGTCTTAAATTCCATTTAGAGATGCTACATATTGCAACTACATTAATGGTGACATGAATTAATCATTGCATAACCCACCAAAACCCCACAGATACCTTACCCTACATAGAAACACCCCCTTCTCTGCGGTCCATTAACTCCCTAGTTCCCTTAGTTTCCATGACATAAAACATCTAATTTTCTGACACCTCCAGCTCGGTTCATTTAAACACCCCAACCATGGATCTTTTCTTTGGTGGAGTTATTTAAGCCTAAATAACAATGGATTATTTTGGACAGAGCTGTCTAAATATTCTATAAATTTTCAGGTACATAGAGAATAAAAATAAGCTAATTAATAAGTTATGGATTTTTTTGGACGAAGCTGTCTAAATATTCTATAAAATTTCATGTACGTAGAGAATAAGAATAAGCTAATTAAAAAATATAGAAAAATAAAAAACATTAACAAATTTCAAATTTTATGTTAAATTTTGTTTAATTAAAATAATTTAAAATAACTATTACACTTAAAGCCAAATTCAAAATCTAAGATCTTATATCAATAGTGCTTCATATGTTCTTTTAATTGTTTTTGCAATCAGCTATGTCCAAATGGACATAGCTGTTTAGCTCTGTCCATTTGGACAGAGCTGTTCAACTCTGTCCAAATTGGCAGAAATTGAACGTGTATATCAGCTACAATATGTTATTTATGGGCTTGTCGAGGCTAGGAGTTTTCTTTTGAGGTTGTTGTAAAACCGGGGAAGTGGAATGTAGGCCCTGACCATTTGTATCGGTTGGAATTGGGTGAAAGTAGGAGTTTATTCAATATAAAATATATGATGGTGGCCCTTTAGGGAGAACGGCTCCTATCCTATCCCCTCTTAGAACGGTTCTATCTATGATAACCGGGATTTTACCAAGCATAAGCTTTAAGACTAGTATGATTATAGTTTCATATATTTGTATATTATGCATAATACTACTACTTATGGAGTTATATTACACTATGCTTAACTATGAACATTTAAGCTTGTTTCTCATTTGTATTGGATTTGTTAACCACTTGTTATCTATGGGAATAGTTCAGATCATGGATTCTAACCATGTAAGCTTGAATAGGTTTGTAACTCTTCATATTAAACACAGGTATATTTAACACTATGTTACTTATATTGATATAAGCTTTGAATACACTCTATTCTATGAACTTATGTTGTTCTTATAACTAACATGTATTGATTAGGGAAACTATATAAGTGCAACATTCATAACCATTAGTGGAATCACTTGTATTACATTAGCTTACTACCATTGTAATTATGAACTTAGAGATTGCGTGAATACAATAGGTGGAATCATTGAACATAATAGAATGGTTACCCTTGTTTATCACATGTAATATGAAACAAGCACATAAGCTAAGCTATACTGCTATTACTCTGTACTAATTATGTAATATATAAAGGTATGTATAGACTAGTGTGTACAAAACATACATCTATCCAAATGGGCAGAGCTGTTCAACTCTGTCCAAATGGATAGAGCTGTTAAACTCTAATTACAACACTATCTTTCAATAATATCTTAATGGTATAGATCTGATAAGAGTACTCATAATGATGACTTAACAAAGATTATGTGGTCCTTATTTAGATATCACTATGACAGTGCTTTTATTATGCTTACTTTACTAGTGTTGTAATACCATAACAAGTGAACATGACTAGTGCATTGCTTGTAATTGAATAGATATGGAAAAAAACTCTACATGCTTTATCATATTTAAAACCATTTCCTTTATATTACATAGTATTAGCTTAGTACTTATTATTACTTGTAACATAGGATTCTAACCTTTATTATGCAAATACAAGTAAACTATCTGTAATCTAAGAATTAGACAAGCTTTATAAAGAGTTAGACAAGATTTATATAAGAGTTAGACAAGCTTTATAAAAGAGTTAGACAAGCTTTACCTCACAGTCAAGGGGCAGCACAACAACACCACACCACAAGAAGACCATGTACACCTCCACAAACAAACCTGCACACTGAACAGACCTCCACGAATAGACCTCCATGCCAAGAGGAAACCAGACAGGTAGAGGGGTGACAGGATGGCGGATGTACATATCAGATAGCTGGGTGACATGGAGGAGGATGAGATAGATGGTGAGACAGGTGGCGGGGGCAATAGGATGACGGCAAATCGCTGCAGGGAAAAAAAAGGAAATGAGGCCGCAGCTGACCTTATATGGTAAAATATTATTCAGTCGAACAATTATTCGGCCAAATAATTATTGAAAATCCGATAAAACTTACCAGTCGGCAATCCATTTCGTCAAATTAAATGGTTACCATTAAATTTTATTCAATCGAATAACGCCATTATTCAACTGAATACATATAGTTATTCGGCCGAATAACTTCCTCTATGTTGGTTGGGCACCTGATTCTCACGGAAGTGTTACCCAAATTCGAGTTTTCACCCTATAATATATACAAGTGAATACATTCCGAAGTTACAAATACATCAAGATGTAGGGGTACCAAACAGGTACCAGATGATGGTCGGGAGCTTCCTCATGTTAGTGGTGAGTAGGCTAGCCATGTTCAGGTATGTATGCTATAAAATAGAAGTATTTATTATGATTTCAAATATATAATTGATGACATGTAGTAATAAACTTTATTTTGTGAATGGAAGAGCATGTACCTGATCATGCTCAAATGGAAGAGGAACAAATGGAAGAACCAATGAACACTCTAAATATCTTATCTAGTTAGCCAACATGTAAACATCATTGTAATGATCTTGAAAATAATGATACCCCTCTCCAGCGACCTACGCACCCTACTATTTGACGTACCAGAAGTATGGTACGGGAGAGCATGCCCACACAATCAATAGAAAGAGAGGGAACACCAATTTCAACATTAAATGACAACGATTTAGATGCCCCCATCTTGGAATTTATGAAAAACAAAAAACACAAAAACATGTAGTTGTATACATTTAAGATTTGTATTTGTATTAGTCAATGCATAGCCTATTTTTGATAATGTGTGAAATCTTCCAAGGACTATGGTTATCTTCAAGGGGTTAGCTACCCCTTCCTAAGTTAACCTAAGGGAGATGAGATGACCACATGAGCTTCCTTATTTAGTGATTATGATTATGAGCTTCCACTCTTTGCATGAGACACATGAGACTTATGGCCACATACATTTGAGAAGGTCGGGAAACATACCCTCATGATGACTTGATGTGCATGAGCCTAGTATGATGTCATGTTGCATTGTTATGTTACGTTGAATTGCATATTTACTTGTATGTGATGTTTATCCTTGTGGTGATTCGTGATTGACCCTTGCATCGTAATGTTGAGCTATACAACCCTTAAATGTTGAAGTACAATATGTTGATGACTAGCGTGACCCCTTAGGAGGGTTTTCCACCCTTGCGTTGAACTTAAGATCCCTCCTTAGGTTCCATCCACCATAGCGCTACCATATGATACTTTTTTGGAGTACTTTGATTTTAGTTTTTATTAAGAGTTTGTCATACTGTTGTGCTTCTATTGTTTTTTATTTGTGAGGGTTGGATGATCTATTTTAGGATCATGCAAGTAACCTAACGATAGGATTTTGAAGTCTGTTTAGAAGCATTTTTTCTGAGGATAAGGGAGCTCTTCCCTAACATCTTGTTTTGAGTTATATTATGTTGAGTTTATAATTGGTTTAGATCTAATATATCACACTATTGTTATATATTTTTGTCTTTCATTAACAACTTAGATCTGATATAGATCACTACTCTTATTACTGTTATTGTTTTAAGTACTTTAATGGTTATTGTAACTCATTGTTACTCAGACATGTTGAACATGAAGGATATTGATGTATGGTTTTTCTATCTTGGACATGGTTGTCTCATTGTTTTAGCTTTGAGTTTGAATATTTGAGAAAAATAATTATAAAATAAAAATGAGATGAATCTACCCGAGAGTTTGCATCTTTTCTCAAAATGAGCTGAAATGTGCATTAAACATTTTTATGGATCTTGTGTCTTTAGAGTGGTGCTTGTGTAGTCCAATGAATTGACCCTAATTAGTTTTCTTTCCTTTGTGCATTTGTTGTTATTTCCTATCAATTGATTGAGTTGTGAATTATTTGTGCTTGTGTAGGATCTAGCATGATTCTTTGACTTGTTATCTGTTACTTGTCCTTTCTCAGTTTGTGAGGGTTTAGCGGTTTTAATGAATGTTTTTTTTGCTCAGGAATTGTTTGGGGTTTGGGATGAGTGAGAGATACTCCCTTGTCACACTTAGGCCCTGAACCTTGGGGTGGATTTCTAAATTATGAGCCTATGGCTAGGTGGAAAACCTATAGAGGAGAATCATTATGCAAATTTGATCCCAAATTAAGTATTTTCTCCTTTGATGTTTATGCATATGCACCCTTATTTCCCTATTCCTCTTTATTTCCACAAGACATCATCCAAGGTTTATTTGGGATATATCATGTTACTACCTATATTGCATGGGTGTCCACCAAGGATTTCTAAAGCTTTCTATGCATAAAAGAAACTTGTAGTATCACTTTAGGCATTAATTTCACAAATCTTAGCAGCCCAATGTGTATGAAATAGAAGAAAGAAGTATGATCCCTCAAGTATGTGAAAACCTGGTTGTGAAATAAACCTTAATTCTCCATGATTGTGTATCTAATCTACAATAAAGAGTGTCATTTTTAAATATGGGTTAATTACAGTTTCAAGGAGGACATTAGTTCCAAGGATGACGTATAGTCTCTAATACTCATTTCCTACCAACATCATTGTAAGAGCCTAGAGGTAATCCTAGATTTGGAGTACAATATTTGCTGTGAATTCTAGGGTAAACTATCTAGTCTCAAACAACTCACTGACCTCTATATGTTACCAACCAACATTGAATTCTGATACTTGTGTGGAGCCTACATGGACACTTATATCGACCTACATGGAAGGTCTACACTACAAACACTTGCTAAATAGTAGTGTCTCTCTTCTCTGCTGCTACACCACCTTTGAAATGTGGTCTATCTCACCATTATCTAGTCTTAAACAATTCTCCAACCTACAGTGAAACTTCTAGATGCAACAAATTCCTTATTAATTGAGTGCATGCGAACAACTTGTGGTAGAAATCTCACAGGGACTTCACTTAGTGAACATCTCACATAGCATGTATGATTGTGGGATATTGAAGAATACCCTTAATTTCCATAGATATTGATCCAAACTATTTTTGTTGAAACCCCCTCCCAATACTTAAAACCTCTGCCCCACCCCTTTTTACACCTTAATCCTTATAAACCACCCTACCCACCCCCACCTTAAACCCCTCACCCTCCCAATACCTGCAATATATTGGTTCAATTTTAATAATTTTAAAACCCACAATATGAACTAAAATGATAGGATATTGGTCAACAAGTGAATGCCCCATGATAAATCGACATTTGTGAGATATTACTTTTTTGTTATATTTTTAACATTTAAGCTAGCATTATCTTAGGATCTTTAATTGAGAGAATAACAAGCACAATAGTCAAACATAAGAGACAATGGAAACAAAGATTTTCCTTAGGGAAACCATAAAGGAGAAAACCCCACAACTTCCTCGGAGATAGAATCAACAGCAAAATTAAAGCCCTAAAACAATAAGATGATCTCTCGATAGTAGCAGTCTCTCTCTCTTGTCCCAGCAACTTCTTCTCTCTCTATTATGTGCTACAACTAAGTGTGAGTGAGTGTGTGATAAATAGAGAGGCTCACTCTCTATTTATATTAATTCCTGATTTGATAATTAACTGACTAGGGCCAACTTCACTAGAAGAGTCTAATAACCCTACGGCCCCACAACTGCGGGGAATTTAACCCTTAATCAATAGGAGGGTTACCCATAATGACTTGACATGACTTGTTTACATTATAGAAACTCTCAATTGAAACATTGGGGCATGAAATGACTCGATTACATTACAAACACTTCTCGGAATAAACATCGGGGTACAAAATATAAGATATACAAGTGAATACATTTCGAAGTTACAATTACATCAACACTCCCTCTTAAATAGGAAGGTATTATCTCAACACAACTTATCATCACAAGTCTTCTTCTTTGTATCATTTGAATCATCGTCATGTTCTTGTCATCTTCATCTTCAAGTCGTGTTCTTATTCAAGTCATCTTCATCCCTGGATCTAGATCATCACTCTATTTGGATCATCTTTGGATCTGGATCATCACTGGATGTGGATCATCTCTGGTTCTGGAACATCTCTATTGGATCATCATCATAGGTGATATCTCTTGATTCTTCTCATCACAAGAATTTCTATAGATCCATCCCTTTTCCATGCTGGTTGTAGGCCTAGCCTCCATGTAGGTCTTCTTCAGCACTTATATCTAAACCTAAGTCAGAATGGCCCACCCAGAACTTACATCCGACCATGCGAGGAACAAATCCAACATACATGTTAGAAAGGCACGCCCATCACTCATAGCTGACCATGAGAGGAACCAATCCAATCATCTATGTTAGAAAGGACCAACACTCACATCTGACCATGAGAGGAACGAATCCATCATTCATGTCAGAAAGGATCTGCACCTACATTTGAACATGCGAGGAACTAATCCAACATACATGTCAAAAAGTATCTACACTTACACTCGACCATGTGAGGAACCAATCCAACCTACATGTCGAAAGGGCTCTTCACTTATAGTCAGCCATGTGAGGAACCAATCCAACATACATGTCGAAAGGGATCTTAGCCCTAGGCTAAGGATTCCTGGTAACTGACCAGGTGCCTCCATTCTCCCAGAGAATGGCATTCAAGACTTATATTTGATCATGTGGGAACAAATCCCTCAATCACATAAGAATGGCCCTGCACTCATATATGATCATGTGAGAGAACATCCCATAGTCATATCAGAATGGCCCTCATCCCTAGGCTGAGTATTCTTGGTAATTGGCCAGGTGCCTCCATTCAGAGAATGGAATTTAGCACTTATATCTGAACGTGTAGGAACCAATCCTACAGTCACATCAGAATGGCTCAACACTCATATCTAACATGGTAGGAACCAATCCTCTCACCATGATAGAATGGCTCATTCCTTACATATGACCATGGAAGGAACCAATCCTCTCACCATGACAGATTGGCTCATCCCTTACATCTGACCATGGAAAGAACCAATCCTCTCACCATGTAAAAATGGCTCACAGACTCATCACTTCCCCTTGGAGGGTACCTCAATCTGGAGGACACCAAGATTTTCCTTGAAGTACTCAAACTTCACTCTGGCCAATGGCTTCATCAACACATCAACTATATGTTCATCTGTTGCAACATATTGGAGCTTCACTGCTCCTCTCTACACCATAACCATGATATAGTGATATTTGATCTCGATATGCTTCGACTTGTGATGGAACACTGAGTTCTCTCACAAATTCACACAACTCTGGTTGGCGCAATATATACAAGTAGCATCTAACTGGAGATCAAATAAATCAAATAGTATCTTCCTTAGCCATACTACCTCACAACTAGCTGAACAAGATGTGACATACTCTACTTCAGCTGTACTCAGTTCCACACAATATTGATTCCTTATAAACCAAGAGATCACACTTGATCCCACACTAAAGCAGCACCCTAAGGTGCTCTTTCTATCAATGGCACTGCCTACCCAATCTGAATCAACATAACCTTCCAGGTTAATCTTTTGATCCACCTTATACTTGAGCCCATAATCAACTGTACCCCTTAGGTGCATCGGAATATGCTTTGCATCAATCAAGTGAACATGTCTTAGATCTGTTAGGAACTGGCTCAAGGTGTTACCATCAAAGCAAATATATGGTCTCGTATTCATGAGGTACATGAAGGACCCAATCATCTGACGATACATCATAGCATCAACCACTTTTGATGAAGGATCAATCAATAGCTTCATGTTTGATGCCATAGGTGTGGTCATGGCCTTGTAGTCCATCATCCCAAATCTCTTCAGGATCTCTACTGCATACTTTCCTTGTTCAAGGGAAATTCCATCTACATTCTGCCACACCTCCATGCCTAGAAAATAGTGCATCATACCCAAGTCCTTCATTTCAAACTCGGCAGTAAGCTTCCTATTTGTATCAGTAATCAACCCACCTCCCCCTGTTACAAACAGTTCATCTACATACAGTAGGAGTATCACTGGGTTCCCTTCTTCAACCTTGTAGTAAAGGTTGGAATCTACTTTACTTTTGGTAAAGACTATCTAGATAGAAATCCATCAATTCTGCCATACCATGTCATGGGTTCTTGTTTCAAACCGTACAAAGCTTTCTTCAATCTACACACATGAGACTCCCTGTCATGTGTCTCAAAACCAAGTGGCTGCTCCACATACACTTCCTCTTCCAATACACCATTCAAGAAAGCAGTCTTGACATCCATCTAGTGTATCTTCCATTTCATCACTACAGCCAAAGAAAGTATTGATCTGATGGAAGTGTATCTGGCTATAGGTGCAAAAGTTTCTTCATAATCTATTCCATCTTTCTAGGAGAAGCCACGAGCCACAAATCTTGCTTTATAATTTTCTATGCTACCTTATACAACATGCTTGATCTTGTAGATCCATTTGGAAGTTACAACAGAATTTCCTTCTGGTATTGGGACAATATCCCAAACATCATTATTCATGATCGATTGATACTCTTCGATCATAGCATCCTTCCATTCTTTCCTTTATAATGCTTCTTCATATTTGGAGGGTTCTTTCTCTATGATTTTCTTCTAGAGCCCCATATCTTTCTGCACCTTGGATAGCTTCTCGTACCGAAGAAGTTATCCTCTTGTGAGGATTCTTCTCCTGAGGTGGATCTACAAGTTCTTGAGGTTCTTCTAATTCTTGATATTCTTCTTGAACTTCTTCATTCATGGTTGTGTCATGAATTTTGGGTGCTTCTGTTTCTTCAAGTTCTTCAACAAGTCTCTTTCTGGATTTGTTGTAAGCTGAGTGTTCGTCAAATGTTATGTCCCTGCTGATGTCAATCTTCTTGAATACTGGGAAGTATATTCTGTAAGCCTTCAAGCTTTCAGAGTATCCCAAAAATATACCCTTCTTTCTTGAAGGATCTAAATTTGTCCTCTTTTCTTTCAGAATGTGTATGTATACCAGAAAACTGAATATTCTGAGATGGATGAGTTCTGGTTTCTTGCCAGAAAATACTTCTTCAGGTGTCTTGTTCTCAAGTATTGAGTGTGGAGTACGGTTCTATACATACACCACTATTCTGGCAGCTTCTTCCCATAGATGCATGGTAAGGTCTTGATCATGAAGCATTTCCCTAGTAGCTTCCATGATTATTCTATTCTTCCTTTCTACAACCTCATTCTGTTGTGGATTATATGGAGTGGATAACTCCTTTTTAATCCTTGAGTCTTTGCATAACTCTTTGAATTCATTTGATGTGAATTCTCTGCCATTATCTGATCGAAAGGTCTTGATCTTCTTTTCTGTGTGGTTCTCGATCAAGGATTTGAATTCCTTGAACTTGCTGAAAACTTCATCTTTGTTCTTCATAAAGTATATCCATGTCTTCCTAGAAAAATCATCAATATAAAAAACATAGTATACATACCCGCTTAATGAACTAGATGACATTGGACCGCATACATTAGAGTGAATGATTTCCAAGATTCCTTTTTCTTTGCTTTTTCTACTTGGAAATGTCTTCTTTGTGTTCTTTCCTTTCGCACATCCTTTGTATACTCCTTCATGTTTTGACTTCATTTTTGGAAGTCCTTCAAGAGCTTTGATTGCAAGTGGTAGTGATCTGTAGTGTACATGTGCAAGCCTTCTATGCCAAAGTTCATTTGGCTCTACTGAGTCATGAACCAAATCTTGTTCTGGTTGGCCCTTCAATTTTTATAATCCTCCTTCTTCTTCTCCAAGTACTATTGCATCATTAATAGTTTTTCCTCTTGGCCACATGAGGACTTGGACATCTACAAATGCAACCCTCATTCCTTTTGAATCCAGTGCCGATATGGAGAGAAGATTATTCTTTAGTGCTGATACAAACAAGACATCCTTCATTTTCATAGACTTTCCAGAGTCTAGCTTGTAGGAGGATTCATCACTGCCTTTCATGGGATATTGGTAATCATCCCCAAGTTTCACCTTATGGGGTGAATTATGTTTGGATAGTTTCTCAAAGGATTCCTTCAATCCTATCATGTGCTTGGAAAAACCACTGTCAATAAGCCAGTATTCGCTTCCATGTGTGACAGTTCCCTTGAGAGCAGAGATCAGAACATATTCTTCATCACTTTAAGATTCTTCACTTTCTTGTTTTAATCTCTTTCTAGACGGATCATTATCCTCAGCAGTGTGAGCATGATGTCTTCTTTTAGAGTTCTTCTTCTTCTTAGATCCTCTCTTATTCATGGGACAATTTCTAGCAAAGTGTCCTCTTTCATCACATGTATAGAATCTGAGTTTGGATAGATCCTTGTTTGTTCTTACAGAATTATCTTCCTGATGAGAATGCTTACCTTGGTGATGATGATTGTCTCTTCTGCTTTTCTTGGAGTGTTCTATGAGAGCTTGATCTTCATTTCCCTTATTTTCTTCTTGAACTACTATTCGAGATTCTTATTGTGAGGATTCTTCCCACAGTCTATTGAACTTGATCAGCTTCTTTCTAGCACATATTCCTTGGATGAAAGAATTCCATGATCTAGGGAGACCATTCAAGATTGTCATCTCAATTTCTGCATTCTCCACTTTTTCATCCACTGCTTCAAAGTTGTTCTTTGATCTGGGAGACCCTTGTAAAGTATGACTGTATGGTCTCCTCATTCTATATCTTTACATTCTCCAACTGGTTCCTTAAATTCATCTTGCGGTTTATGTTCTTCCCTTCAAACAGTTTGGTCAGGGCATCAAACATAGCTTTAGGTGTCTTAAGGGAGGACACCTATGGTATGAGATGATACTTGATTGAATCAGCAATAATCCTCTTAGCCATGACCAACTTATTTTTGTGTAAGGCCTTAGCCTCATCTCCCTCTAGAACTGGAACCTCCTCATTGATGTAGGAGTCCAACTCATTTTCTTTCAGGACCAGGTAGGTCCTTTACTTCTAGGCTCAAAAGTTATGAACTCCCTCAAGATTTTCATCAATCTTGGTATGATGAGACATCTTATCTGAGAACCTCAAATGGAAATACAAAAGATTTAGATATTACCAGGTGAAGATGTTGAAACTGGATCTGGAGCTGAATTTCTGCAGAGCTAGTTCAGAAGCAGATTAGAGTTTTACTTTTTCGGAGTTCTATCCAGCCAAAAACTTTGATCTTGATCTCTAAACTTCGATTTTGATGAGGAGATCAATCCATGTCTGGGCTCACTCAAAAATTCCTCTTCTGTGGAAATCCCTAATTTTTGGGAGCAGTGTTGGGTCAAAAACTGAAAATGCTTAGAATCAGATTCTGCTTTGATAGAAAGATATGCCCTATAGAGGAGATTCGTCCCAACCTTATTTTGCTGAAATTCTATGGAGAGAGATCCAAAAAGTATGAAGCCCTATTTTCCGTAGCTGCACATTGTATTTTTCTCAGCTTAGCTCTGATACAATGTTAGATTTTTAACATTTAAGCTAGAATTATCTTAGGATATTTAACTGAGAGAATAACAAGCACAACAATCAAACATAAGAGACAATGGACACAAATATTTTCCTCAGAGAAACCATAAAGGAGAAAACCCCACAACTTCCTTAGAGATAAAATCAGCACCAAAAGTAAAACCCCAAAATAGTAAGATGATGTCCCAACAACAGTAGTCTCTCTCTCTCTTGTCCCAACAACTTCTTCTCTCTCAGTTCTGCACTACAACTAAGTCTGAGTGCGTGTGTGATAAATAGAGAGGCTCATTCTCTATTTATACTAATTCATGATTTGACAATTAACTCACTAGGGCCGACTTCACTAGGAGAGTCTAACCCTTGATCAATAGGAGGGTTACCCACAATGACTTGACATGAATTGTTTACATTATAGAAACTTTCGATCGGAACATCGGGGCATGAAATGAATCAATTACGTTACAAACACTTCCCAGAATAAACATCGGAGTACAATACATAAGATATACAAGTGAATACATTCTAAAGTTACAATTACATCAACATTTTCATCGATTATGAAGATATATGTGAGACAAATTAAATATCTTGAGATGAACATACTAGCAAGGTTTTAGGGGGAGCAATTAGTATACATATTGATAGGGGGAGCAATATGGTTAGATAAAGAAAAGAAAATAAAGTGAAGAAACATTATGATGTTGTCATTGATGAATGCTTACCTTTTATGAATTTACTAGATGATTGTTGATACATTAATTATGCGGGCATGTCCTTAGATGTCACAAGAATTTCAATGATAAAGTTAAACATTTGATAGGTACAACTAAAGTAAAGCTATTATGGGAAGCTTGAGTTTATAAAGACATTCTTCAACTATATTGTAATATCACTTAGATGTAGATGAATTTCCATAAGTTCTTGATTTGTTTCAATTGTATGCCTGATCATGGAATCATAGGTGCACCAAAAATTCCCATAGCTAGTTAAATATGCCCACATTTAAGTTGTAGAATGCATTTACATCAATTCCCCAAATTGGATAAGCAATCGATTTGGAAAAATGCTCATAGCCTATTGAGAAATGTTCGCAGCCAGTTTGAAAATGCCCTTTGGACTGATAAAATGCCTACACTACCATATAAAATGCCAGCAGGCCTCAAACAAATGCACGCAAAGTCAAGAAAAATGCCCGCAAAAATGTAAAAAAAGTTTAATATGGTTAGATAAAGAAAAGGAAGTAAAGTGAAGCAGCATTGTGATGTGTCATTGATGCATGCTTACCTTTTATGAATTTACTAGATGATTGTTGATACATTCATTATACGGGCATGTCCTTACATGTCACAGGAATATAGTATTCATGTTTCGATGCTTTCATAATTATGCAGGCATGTCCTTACATGTCATGGGAATTTCAATGATCTGCTAGAATTTAAATGATTTTCTTGTAGGAATATTCTCACCTCTATTTCATGCATTTTGGGGTTCAAAGACCATTTATCTATTACCCTATGGGCATGTTTAACTAGCTGCCAACATTTTATCTTAGTATAGCATCCATAATGCAATACTTGCGGGAATTATGTACATTAAGTGTGGTCCTTAAATGTCTTTAAAATATTTCAGTAACTTAGAGTTATACCAGGAAGTAGGGTTGATAGGTTAGCAATTTGGTTAGATAAAGAAAAGAAAATAAAGTGAAGAACATTGTGATGTTGTCAATGATGCATGCTTACCTTTTACGAATTTAGTAGATGAATGTTGATACATTCACTATGCGGGCATGTCCTTACATGTCACGGGAATATAGTCTTCATGTGTGGGTGCTTGCATACTTATGTGGGCATGTCCTTACATGTCATACGAATTTCAATGATCTGCTGGCATTTCAACACCTCCTGCGGGCATCTTTCCACCTCTATTTCATTCATTTTTGGGTTCAACAAGAATTTATCTATTACCCTATGGGCATGTTTAATTAGTTGCGGGCATTTTATCTTATTATTGCATGCATAATGTAATAATTGCGAGCATTATGTCCATTACCTGCGAGCTTTAAATGTATTCAAAATATTTCACTAAGTCAGAGTTGTACGTGGAAGAAGGGTTGATAGGAAGTAGGTGAAGTATATTTTGTATAAAACCATCCATCCTAATAAATCCATGGAGTGAATTTAGGAGAAAACACTGACTGTATCTATCAATAAAAGCCTAAGTGCAATTTATGGAGGGCATATAGGAGAAACTCTCATGCATGCAAAGCATTATATATTCTGCTAGAAAATGAGATAATGGATTAAATCAAAGAATTTGACTTACTGAAGACATATTTGTGGGAAAAAATATACTTATACTAGATATATTACTAGTTTTTAACCACCTAGTCCTTAAGCTTCCTTAGCCTATGGTTTTCCTGATACCTTTGTTGAGCCTAGGAATTGCCCCTTTTTAACCACCTTCAATCACCTTTTCTTCCCCTGTCTTACATCATTTAGCATTCTAATCAGACCTGTTGTCCTCACTTTCATCCCCAAACTACCAAGGTATGACTGATCATTGCTTTATCTTATTAATGCTTATGATTGTGATAATTAAAGCTGTGTATCTCTGAAATGTGCTAACATGTTATGATTTATGAAGGTAGTTTGAGATAAGTGGACTGCAGGTGGATGAGGGCTGAACAAATATCGAAGAAAGGGATATTCGTTGTTTAAAAGGACCCTTAGCCCCTGATCATCAATGAAGGAACGTGGTTTTAATGTAATATCCTAGACCGATCTGTGACAGTGCAGCTGTAACGGAACGCGCTACATTGTTGTTCGAATATAATTGTGATCTGAAGAAATCGCTACTCCTGGGCAAGTCAATATCCTTCTCGCATTTTCCATGTCATTATCATACCACGTTTTGTAACAGCTAGTATATTTAGGGCGCCTGAAGATCAGAGATCTTCATGGCTGCCCTTTAATAGGATCGAAGGTTATGATCTGCATGTATAAATATGGGGAGCTGTTTCGACCCAGGGGGTTGAAAAAAACAGATAATTCATTTATTGTATTAGCAGTGGAAGCAACTTGTGTAATCTTTCATTCTTTAATATAAGGAGTTACCTATGATTTAAGAGAGTTCCACGTTGTTCATCCAGCATCTCTATGTGAAGGTTGGGCCCGCCTTCCACAGAGATCGCTAAGTTAATTTAGGACTTTTTTTTCAATTCAGTATTGTGTGATGTTTTTTTCATCTTATTTCCTTTGTACACAGCTATAGTAGTGTTGATTTACAGTATAATTGTGACTGCATTTTCTTAAGATTGGTAAGTGGTACAGAGTGACAGTCGACTGGGTAGGAAGCTTTCTTTATGAAATTTGAGTGGTAGTTGTACGCATCTTGGTTCATCCTGTAGTTTCTAGTTGTTATCCTACGAATCCTTGCAATTTATCTTTCATGTTATAATTGTTGATTTCCATTCCTGCAAGTCAATTCCTTAGAACAGCTGAACTTAATCCTTTGCAATTGAATTCCTAGATTAATATTTGATTTATGTTTATGGCTTTCAAGAGTAATTAAATTGAATAGGCAGTTTTCTTGTTCTGAGTTGTGAATAGGATTTCCTTTTTATCTGCAATTGTTGTTTGCATCTTAGATCATTTTTTTCTGAATTATAGGTAATTGAATTTGTAGTATTTAGAAGATGAATCTAGGATTACACAGATTCTTGGGATGAACATAGTTGTTAGAGGATAAGAGTGTTCAATTACATTGATTTGGTGTTTAACACATATACTGTGCATCTATCCTTTGAAATAAAATACTTTCTTAGGTTGACAATAAATCTCGTATGCTCTGTGTGTTGGTAATAATTTATCTGCATATTGGGTGCTCGACATTTTGGCGCCGTTGCCGGGGAAGGATAAAATTAATCACTATCATTAGTTACATCCGGTAATTATTTCTAGCCAGTCTTTTCTATTCTTTTTACTGAAATGATTTGGGTTGCATGAATACGAGGAGGGTAAAACACGATCAAATCCCAACTCCCAAAACCCCACAAGATACTAACAGTGCAGGTGGCTTGGGTCGCGGTCGAGGAACACCATTGGGAAAAAGGACATTTATCAACGATCTTGTTGACAAAACTGATTCATCTATCAGGGCTCACCAGGAAGAAAATCCTATCAGAAGAAACCCTGCCGATCCTGGGGGGCCAGCGTCAGGGTCCACGGTGGAGAATACACGAGCAGCCACGACTTCCTCGAATATACCTGCAGAGAAGGACACAACTGTTACAACTGGACCTGCTGGTAGAGGACCAACCTACCACATTTTTGGGAAGGTTGTAACTGAAGAAGAGTGAAAGCAGTTCCACCAGAAGTTTACTAATCAGTGGAAAAATAAGGAAGGGAATGAGGAACAAAAGAAGGACGAAGAGAAGAGCGAGGAAAAGAACGCAGGAATGAATGAAGAGGACAAAACAGAAGAGGAGATGAGTAACAGACACGACTCCGACAAGGAAGAGGAAATGGGGGAAAACTATCATCATGACAATCATTTCCTGCCTGAAGGAATGATGTCTACATTGCAATTCCCAATTCAGCAGCCAGCAGGGGAAGCCCCTATGAAGAATATCTCACCATCGGTGCTACCTCGCTTCCATGGAAAGGCGGTAGAAGATCCAGATGAATTCCTTTTTGAATTTGATATTCTTTGCCACAACTATGATTATGTCACCGATGCTCAGAAGCTAAAACTTTTCCCTGCCACCCTGAAGGACAATGCCTTACGATGGTTCATGAGCCTTGGGGGAGGAACTGTTGCTAATTGGGATAAAATGAAACATGTTTTCTTGGAAAAATATCAGGAATATTGCAACACCAAGGATAAAAGAGAAGAATTATTCAAAATGGTGCAGAAGGAGGACGAAAGTCTGGAGGATTTTGTGGAAAGGCTACTGTACAATGTGCAGAGAGCTGGGCAGACGAACATGGGGCTGGACGTGCTCAAGATAATCTTTCTTCGTGGGATCAGGGATGATTGCTTAGACATGTTAAATATAATAGGAAAGGGAGACATCTCCAAGGAACCTTTTGGAAATATCATGGAACTATGTAAGAAATACTCCAGGGGCTCTTCCAGGAACAATAAGCGGGACAAACGGGACAAGCTAGAACGTGATGTCTTCGACAGAACTCAGAAGTCATCCAATGGAGGAGCTACCCGTGCAGAGATAGGAGATCTCCTTGAAAATTTTAAAACAGAAATGATGAGCTCCATCTCCTCGAAGATTGATGTCCTGAAGGCAAAGCAAAAACAGGCAGTGGAGGATCTCACACTAGGTGTGTTCTGCCCCCGATGTAGGAAGAATCATCCGCTGAAAGAATGCCCACTTGATAAAGCAGAAGTATGTCAGCTATGTGAGCTGAGCCATGACATGAAAGAATGTCCCTCACTTCCCCAAGTGAAGGCTGTTCTGCAGGCATCAGCTCCAGATGTGGAATCGGCCTATTTCATTGCACAGAAGAAACCTTGGCATCCTCGAAATCAAGGTATGCCTCTAGACTTGTTTCCATTTTTGAATAATATGGGTAATTGGAATAATAACATGCAAAATGTGAATACACAATTCCCTTCAAATTATGCTTAGTGGAATTCCTCCCAACCTGGAATGCAAAATTTTAACTCGTGGAGTCCTTGGACACAGCCACCACACCAACCTACGTCGTGGTCTCCTGGATGGAGGAATTTCCATCCCGGGAACCAGTTTCCTCAACCAAATCCACCTCAACAATCATCATATTCTCCTCAATATCCTCAATTTCCTCAATATCCCCAATATCCACCTCAGCAGTTGCAGCTGCAGAATAATTATGTTCCTAATATACCAATACAACCTCAGCTGCCTACCTAACCCGATCCTAACCCGAATAATAAGACATTCCATCAATTGGAGACTGTCAACATGCCAGCCTAGTCTCTTTCCCTTGTACCTTGTAACGATATTCGGTTACGATCTGGGAAAATAGTAGAGCCCATAATTATAGAAGATACTCCACCTTCTGTGCATAAGGAAGAAAGGAATTCATAGCATCCATCCGACACGGTTCCTATCATTGAAGATGATGAAAAACCCTTAGATGGGACGGCTGAAACATCAAATGATAAACCTGACAATACGCAGCCTACCCAATTGATAAGGCAACCACCATATCCCGAGAGACTAATGCTACCAAGAATGGGGGGGAAAACTCAGTTTAACCTCCTAGGAGAGTTAAGGAACCTTTATGTCAAAATCCCCCTTCTTCAGGCTCTTCAAGATGTGCCTATTTACGCTAGAACAGTTTGGGACCTGTGCACTAAGAAACCAGGAAGGAAACCCAGGGATCCTTCCACTGTTCATGTCATAGGGAATTTATCTGCCCTAATAACAGGAAAAACCCCTGTGACTAAATATGATGACCCTCGCAATCCTACTGTTACTGTACAGATAGGACAGACACAAATACCCAACGTGCTAGTGGATCTAGGAGCAGCGATCAATTTCATAACAATGGAGACTGTAAAGAAGCTTGGGCTCACTAATCTTAGACTGACCCCTACTATTTTAGAATTGGCGGACAGATCCACCATTAGACCTGAAGGGATTATGGACGACCTTGTCATCTCAGTAGATTCATGGGAGTACCCTGCTGACTTTTTGGTATTACAACCAAAATCACAGCTTGGGGGACACCCATTGATCCTGGGGAGGCCTTGGTTGGCCACAACTGATGCTTACATCAGCTATCGATCAGGGTCCATGACTATATCTAATGGTACGGAGACTAAAAGCCTCACCCTGTATCCTCCAGCTCAGCCAAGTCTAGAGGCTGAAGCCTCCCTTTGGATAGAGTAGGAGGAGGAGGAGGATGTTCAGCCACTATTAACCATAGGGAAGGCCTTAACTTTTAAAAATGAAACAGAAGATGATACTATTAGTAATTTTATTAGTGAACCCACTTTAGTGAATAGAGAGGCCTATCAAATCCTGAACACTACCCTGGGCAGGGAAGAACAAGAAAATCTTACAGAAGAAGCCCTAGTTAGTGACACAAACATAATCCCAGTCTTGGAAGAGTCAAAAAGTATTCCTATTGAGGTAGAGCCTGGAAGAACTTTGAATATCAATCCTAGTCTCTCCTTAGAGGAACAGAAGTGCTTGATCATCCTCTTGAAAGAACACAAGGGGGCATTCGCCTGGGAGTATACAGACATGAGGGGTATTCCCTCTAGTATGTGCACCCACCATATCTATATTAAAAGTGACTCTCGGCCTGTGTGTCAAACCCAACGACGCATGAACCCCAAACTGAGGGATATAGTGAAGGAAGAAATCCAGAAACTTTTGGAAGCATGATTTATATATCCTATTTCAGATAGTGAGTGGGTTTCTCCACTTGTAATTGTGCCCAAGAAAAATGGTAAATGGAGGGTCTATGTTGATTATAGAGAATTGAACAAAGCCACTCAAAAGGATCATTTCCCTTTGCCCTTTATTGACCAAGTACTTGATACCTTATCAGGGAAGAAGTTCTTCTCCTTCCTAGATGGGTTCAGTGGGTACAACCAAATTGAGATCGCTCCTGAGGATCAGGATAAGACCACCTTCACTTGTCCCTGGGGAACGTTTTCCTACAGAGTGCTCCCCTTTGGTTTATGCAATGCACCAGCAACGTTTCAAAGGGCTATAATTGGAATATTCTCTGAATTAGTTAATGATAGCATGGAAATATTTATGGATGATTTTACTCATGGTAAGGATTTTAAGGAAGCACTGGAAAATTTAAAGAAGGTTTTAATTCGCTGTGAACAGACTCAGCTCTCATTAAGCACTGAAAAGTGCCATATGATGATGAGTGAGGGAGTGGTATTGGGGCATTTCATCTCTGCCAATGGCATCCAGGTAGACCCCTCAAAAATCAAAGTGATAAAAGATATACCTACCCCTTCAACTCAGAAAGAGGTGTGAATTTTTTTGGGACATGCTGGATATTATCGAAGATTTATAGAAAACTTCTCCAAACTGGCTTCTCCTCTGTTCTCTCTGTTAATGAAGGATGCACAGTTTGTGTGGAGTGCAGCATGCCAGACATCGTTTGATAAGCTTAAGGAAAGACTGTCCACAGCTCCTATCCTAAGGGGACCTAATTGGACCCTACCCTTCCATATTTCTTCAGATGCCTCTGATACCACCATTGGAGCAGTATTAGGACAGCAGGATGGTCAAGTACCTTATGCCATCTATTATGTTAGTAAAAAATTAGCCCCTGCTGAACTTAATTACACAGTTACTGAGAAAGAATTCCTAGCTATTGTTTACTCTATTAATAAATTTCGACATTACATTACTGGTTATCCTACATTCGTGCAAACTGATCACTCTACCATTAAATATTTAATGAACAAACTTGTTACCAATGCCAGAGTGACCAGGTGGCTCTTGTTGTTGTAGGAATTTGATATTACCATTATCGATAAACCTGGAAAAGAAAATGTCGTTGCTGATTTTTTATCCCGTCTCACTAACAGTAATGATAGTTTGCCTGTTGAGGACTCTTTTCCAGATGAACATCTATTCGCACTTTCAGCTCACTCTCCCTGGTATGCAGACGTCGCTAATTATTTGGTTGCAGGAAAGCTCCCACCACATATTTCTAAACGAGAAAATAAAAAAATCATTCAGCAGAGTGCCAGATATTGTTGGCTAAATGGTCATCTCTTCTGCACAGGACCTGATCTTGAGATTAGGAGATGTGTGAGGGAAGATGAGATCTTTCACATATTGAAAGCCTGTCATGATGAGCCTTGCGGGGGACACTTTGCATACAAAAGAATAGGGCACAAGGCACTGTTGATGGGATACTAATGGCTGACTCTGTTTAGGGACGCTAAAAGGTATGCTCAATCCTGTGACACCTGCCAAAGGATGGGCCAGCCTAATAAAACAGATCAGATGCCTCTACAACATCAAGTAGTAGTGGAACCATTTGATAGATGGGCACTGGATTTTGTTGGCCCTATCAGTCCTCCTTCCAGACAGAAAGTTTACATTCTGGTTTGTACTGATTATATGACCAAATGGGTGGAGGCTGTAGCTTTGCCTAAGGCTAACGACCAGGCGGTAATGGATTTTCTATACAGTGAAATTTTTACTCGCTTTGGGGTACCGAAGGAAGTGGTTACTGATGGGGGCCCGCAATTCATGTCACACCAATTTGAATCCTTGCTCCGGAAGTATCATGTGCAGCATAGGGTGGCTTCACCCTACCACCCCCAAGCTAATGGTCAGGTGGAGAGTACTAATAAGGTTATTGAAGCCATCCTCACTAAAAAATTTAAGAGCCATCGAAGGGATTTGGCTGACAGGCTCCCGAAAGCACTATGGGCATATCGTACGACTTAGCGCGGCACCACAGGTTTCTCTCCCTATGATTTAGTGTATGGGAAGAGTGCTATCTTTTCGATCGATTTTGAGATCAAAACCTTGAAGACAGCCACCGAATTGAATCTGGATGTAATAGAGGCCCAGAAGAGAAGATTGAACCAATTAAATGAATTGGACGATAAACGGTTAGTTGCAGTGGATCAGACTGCGTTGCTTCAGCAAGAGAGATCCAATTGGCATGACCGATTTATTAAAAAGAAAATCTTCCGCGAAGGAGACTGGGCGTTACTATATGAATCCAGGTTCAAAAAGGATTTTAAAGGTAAATTAAGGACAAGGTGGCTGGGTCGTTATTTGGTCGACAGGGTATTTGAAAAAGGCACTGTCCGTCTGGTGACCATTGATGAAAACTGCATACCATTATTTGCTAATGGTCACAGGCTGCAACTATATCATAAGCCTATTTCGAAAGATGCATTCATTTCACAAATTGCCGCCGATCCAGAATATCAGCTGGCACCAGGGCAGGAACTTCTCTCTGCCTTTGCCAACCTTTAAACTGTAAATCGAGTTTGAACCACTGTACATAAATAATTTTTTTCTACTGTAGCGTACAATTGTTTTTCCTTTTGCATTTGATCTTTTTCGTTTGTTGTTGTTTTTCAAAAATTTACATGGAAGCGCCAGGCGACTGACCAGATTGGGCCTATCAAGTGGAGTCGTTTTCCTATGCTTTCCTGTGCTGCATTTCCTTTTCTTTCAAAATAAATTTCCCAACTGCTGCGACATACTTTCCGGCGGCTACGACATATTTCCTGGCAGTCGTGAACCATTTCCCGGTGGCAGCGACATCTTTCCCGATGGCTGCAACATTTTTCCCGGTAGCCCTAAGACTTTTCCCTGGCAGCCGTGACTTTTTTTTCCGATGACCATCAAGCCCTTTTTCCCGGTGGCTACAACATGTTTCCTGGCGGCCGTAAACTTTTCCCGATGGCTGCAACATATTTCCTGATGGCCGTAAACATTTCCCGGTGGCTGCAACATATTTCCCGGCGGCCATAAACATTTCCCGGTGGCTGCAACATATTTCTCAGCGGCCGTGATATCATTCCTGGCAGCTACAATTCCGCTTCATTTGGCGGATGTCTTCAGTGTTAAAGGCCATTTTTTTGAAAAATTGCAGAGGTAACTCCAGTATTAATAGAAGAATTGCTTCAACTTTCTAGATATGGCTCTGATTCATCCGACTCATGGCAGCGAACTAGGCCATGCGACGACCACTTTGTTCATAATTCTGACCCTGGCGATGAGATGGTTTTTGTTTAACCGGCGGAAGAAATTATTGCATTATCCTCATCATCATGATCAATTTAATGATAGCGCACGAGTTCGGCTTCGCAGCATCAACAACTGCACATTCCACGATTCTCCGCAGGCTATCCGACGCACAGTATCCGACGCACAGTCTCACGAGGTATGGCTTTGATTTTCACGTGATTAAATATTGATATGATTTAGTAATATCAGTCGTACCTTTAATCGTATCTCCATTATAGCCTAATTAACTCCTTCCCCCATGTGACGTAAAACTAATAACCTCCACCTTCCCCAATTTGGAATAAAAATTTTGAACGTTTTTCTGAGCTGAACTTTCCAAATTTGCCCATTTACTTAACATCTCTGCTCAGCGATTCGTGCACCCTCTTTGCTACAACCTCCATTCTTGGTTTCTGTAAGCTACGAAGTAGCAATCTCAGTTTTCCGCTAGGACTATGGGGATTCCAGCTTGCCATGAACCTTTGGATACATAGGAACTTAGGAAAAATCCTGCAGTTCTGGCCATCTTTCAAGCCGTCGGCTGGCTCGAGTTTTTTGAGCAACTAGATGGATTTAACCGGGAAGCAGCCCTGTAATTTGCCTTAAACCTCATAGATACTCACTCTGAGGTGTGGGGGCTACGCATAGAAGTTTCCAAAGCCATTATATCCGAGGTTATTGCTATCCCACAGGTGGGAAAGGCATGGTTTGGATGACAAGTTCCCACAACGAGCGCACGGGAAGTATTTTTACGAGAGGGGGAGCAAGTTCAATCATCCAGAATAGGGATTGCACTGTACTCATTGCCACGGCCATGGGATCAGGTTGCTGTCTTCCTCAAAAAGTACATCACTTGTGAAGGTAGGTACCAAACTGTTTATAATTCCGACCTGCCTTTACTTTCTCATCTCTGCCATGGCACTTTATTGAACATTCCATACTATTTTCTCCATGACTTGCGTCATATGGCGGCGTTTGTCCAAGCCGCTAAACACCCATTTTCCTCCCTGACCCATGATGGCCTCATCAAATTAATAATTTCAAGAACCCTTGCTCAGCATAATATAACTTGGGAACAATTCACAGCTCGAGCTCAGGAACCAGCTCCCTTGTTGGGTGTCCAGATAGAACAGGAACAGGTTCAACCATAGCAGGAGGACCAGATTTCCTCCAATATAGTTGGGGGGGGATGAGACTATATCAGAAGAAGCGCAACCAAAGGCATAGGTAGAGCAATTGGAGGAGAGTGTACATAAAAACCTTGTGGAGAACATAGATAACAAGACAGCTCTGCCAGCAGAAGGTGAAACTGGAGCAGCACCAAGTGCTGCGATAGTTGAACCTGAAGGTGACAGATCTGGGGAAATTAAAGACAATATCGAGCCATAACTATTGAATCCTGATTTGAGTGGGAAAAGGGAACTTTAATTGTGGAAGAACAACCTGAGGAGTATGAAAACATCCCTTCGACCTCAGCTGTGAATCCCAATATACCAGCTCCTCAAAAGAAAACACCACAAAGGAGAAAGAAAAGATCAATCAATGAACTTAACATAACCTCTCCAATTGAAAGGAAAAGAACTAAAACAGCTGCAACAGCAGAGGCAGCCAGAAAAATATGGGAAACCCTAGAGGCACAGGCTGAGTTCCCAATCCTTGTACCGAGGCCAATGGATGCTCCACAAAGGCCAGTCGAGGAGGAACCCAGCATTGAAGGACTTCTGGAGGAGAACACACTATTAAAAGAGGAAGTCCAATTACTTCGAAGGGAATTGGAGACATGGAAGGAAACCTGTAGAAAACAAGGTCAAAGGAAAATGTATACATTAGTGGAGGCTGCAGAACAGTTGGAGGAATCGAACTCTACCGAGCCTGGCAAGAAAGATGAGCGAGTGATTTGTCCTACCTATGGGGAAATATTCAAGGAGGTATGCCACAAGATTATACTTCACACCTGTACAACACAGCAGTCCGAGGCCACAATAGAGGAAGTTGCAGAAAAAGAAGATGCTGTCACATAAGAACCAGCATCTTTAAACCTCCTTGCTGAAGTTGCCACTAATCCTGTGACAGAGGAGAAAAAGGATGAAATCATGCATGATGTCGGGGACAAAGATCGTATTGTAACCCCATAATGCTCCCACGATATAGAAATTGTAGAATCTGAGCCACAAGGGCAGGACATTGATGAACTAGAACAGGGGGCTGTAACACAAGAACCATCAAACTTGAATATACTTGTCCAATCGGCCGAGCAAGTGGGAGAAGAACCTGGGATGGTGGGCACTCTGGAATCTAATGAAGAGCTTTGCACTGTAACTCCAGAATGTTCCCATGATACAGAGCTCATAGAAGAAGAATTGCAACAACAGGAGGATGAAGAGGTAAGCAAGGATGTTGCTACATAAGAACCAACATCCTTGGAAGCTGCAGCAAGGATTCCTAAATTGCAATTAGAAGATAACCATGGAATGGATATCATTCCCGATACACAGTGGAGTGAGGATGAATAGGTACAGACACAATCCTCAGGAGACACTAAAATCCTTGAGGAGGAACTGCACAAGGAGGAAGATATCCAATCTCAGCAACCGATTTCTCAAGAAGAAGACACTGTCACACAAGAACTAGTGTCCCAAAAAGCCATGGATGCAGTTGTTGAAGAGAATCTAGAGGATGTTGCTGTTACACAAGAACTAGCAACAGAAGAACCAAATTCAGAAATGCAGGTTGACCAAGAAGAAGACACTGTCACACAAGAACCAGTGTCCCAAAAATCCATGGATGTAGCTGTTGAAGAGAATCCAGGGGATGTTGCTGTTACACAAGAACTAGCAACACAAGAACCAAATTCAAAAATGCAGGTTGACTAGGAGGAAGACTTTTTCACACAAGAACCAATGTCTCAAAAATCCATGGATGCAGCTGTTGAAGAGAATCCAGGGAATGTTGTTGTTACACAAGAACCAGCAACACAAGAACCAAATTCAAAAATGCAGGTTGACCAGGAGGAAGACACTGTCACACAAGAACCAGTGTCTCTGAAGGCAATGAATGCAGCTGCTGAGGAAATTCTAAAGGATGTTGCTGCCACACAAGAACCAACAACTCTCATAGCAAATTTAGATGTGTTGGAGGACACTGCCCCACAAAAACCAGTGCCTCTACCTCTTAGAAATTTCATTAATTTGGATTCAGAGCAAGAAGGGCATTATAAAAGGGAAATTTTAAACCTCGCAACAGAAGTCTTAGCCCTGAGGCTGGAGGTGACCAAATGGAGAATCCAGGTGAAGGAGCACCAGACAAGTATGATTGCTTTGAGTGAGCATAGAAAAATCATTAAATCACTGGAAGAGAGGTGGGATGAAGAACATATGGCCCACAGAATTCGGGAAGAAGAGCTGCAGAGCAAGTTGAGAGAATTGAAAAACTTTCAATCCATGCAGCGAGAAAAAGAACAGATGTACACATTCTCTCAAGAACTCATGGGCACCAGGAAACCCTCTTCCTCTTATCCAGTGTTCCTATTTGAGCAATTTGTCTAGTTTAAATTGAAGGCTGTGCAGGAGGGGGGATCATTCGAAATCACAACCTCAGCAAAGTTCTTGGAAACATTCTTTGGAAGAAATTTTGAGGAGCATAACCTATTGTGTGAATTATACCTGCATGAGATGGCTTGCCCCCTGGACCACCACTCAAACCCTGTTCCATTCACAAGGGATGTTCAGCTAAGGGCCTTTACTTCTTTTGTGAGCAATCACGCTCAGTGGGAAAGGTCTTTTCAGACCTTTTCCCATAATGAAGCTCACACTAACTTATGGATTCAAAGTGAGCCCCAGAATCCTGGCATTCTTTTGGCACGGTACAAAAATTTTCTTTCAAAACCCCCCCAGGCACAGCATGTCATGAGGCTGCAAGAAGGAGTGATCTCCACCTGCACCAATTACATTTCCAGACATCAGCAGGTAGCATTGTAAGGGAGTAAACATAGATGGCAGGCTGCCTCCTCTGCACTTAGAAGCCGGGATCCTTACTATTTCAAAATTTTCAAGCAGGCACTTTCCAGAGTCAAGGGCTATGTGGGAAGCATGAGGGAGTGTGGAGTTGATTGGTTGGGTTTGAAATTCAAATTCCCCCTCATTTGGTGGCCAGCAAAACCATATAATATATATTTTTCCTTGACTAGGGCAGAGGAGCAGCGGTGCTAGAAGTATTGGGTTACTCACAGAGGCTTTCTAAAGGAAGATGAGGTACCTAAGTTTCCCTACAACTTATCCTCCCTCCATGAACACAGCTCAGTACAGGACTCAGACTCTGAATGATGCAGGTTGTTGCATGAGGACATGCAACAGGATAGTTGGGGGGAGATGTTGAGCCTAGGAATTGCCCCTTTTTAACCACCTTCAATCACCTTTTCTTCCCCTGTCTTACATCATTTAGCATGCTAATCAGACCTGTTGTCCTCACTTTCATCCCCAAACTACCAAGGTATGACTGAGCATTGCTTTATATTATTAATGCTTATGATTGTGATAATTAAAGCTGTGTATCTCTCAAATGTGCTAACATGTTATGATTTATGAAGGTATTTTGAGATAAGTGGACTGCAGGTGGATGAGGGCTGAACAAATATCGAAGAAAGGGATATTTGCTGCTTAAAAGGACCCTCAGCCCCTGATCATCAATGAAGGCACATGGTTTTAATGTAACATCCTATACCGAGATGTGACAGTGCAGCTGTAACAGAACATGCTACATTGTTGTTCGAATATAATTGTGATCTGAAGAGATCGCTACTCCTGGGCAAGTCAACAGCCTTCTCGCATTTTCCATGTCATTATCATACCACGTTTTGTAATAGATAATATATTTAGGGCGCCTGAAGATCAGAGATATTCATGGCTTCCCTTTAATAGGATCGAAGGTTATGATCTGCATGTATAAATATGGGGAGCTGTTTCGACCCAGGGGGTTGAAAAAAATAGATAATTCATTTATTGTATTAGCAGTGGAAGCAACTTGTGTAATCTTTCATTCTTTAATATAAGGAGTTACCTCTGATTTAAGAGAGTTGCACGTTGTTCATCCAGCATCTCTATGTGAAGGCTGGGACCGCCTTCCACAGAGATCGCTGAGTTAATTTAGGACTTTTTTTTCAATTCAGTATTGTGTGATGTTTTGTTCATCTTATTTCCTTTGTACACAGCTGTAGTAGTGTTGATTTACAGTATAATTGTGATTGCATTTTCTTAAGATTGGTAAATGGTACAGAGTGACAGTCGACTGGGTAGGAAACTTTCTTTATGCAATTTGAGTGGTAGTTGTACGCAGCTTGGTTCATCCTGTAGTTTCCAGTTGTTATCCTACGAATCCTTGCAATTTATCTTTCCTGTTATGATTGTTGATTCCCATTCTTGCAAGTCAATTCCTTAGAACAGCTGAACTTAATCCTTTGCAATTGAATTCCTAGATTAATATTTGATTTATGTTTATGGCTTTCAAGAGTACTTACATTGAATAGGCAGTTTTCTTGTTCTGAGTTGTGAATATGATTTCCTTTTTATCTGCAATTGCTGTTTGCATCTTAGATCATTTTTTCTGAATTACAGGTAATTGAATTTGTAGTATTTAGAAGATGAATAGGATTACACAGATTCTTGGGATGAACAGAGTTGTTAGAGGATAAGAGTGTTCAATTACATTGATTTGGTGTTTAACGCATATACTGTGCATCTATCCTTTGAAATAAAAGACTTTCTTGGGTTGACAATAAATCTCGTATGCTCTGTGTGTTGGTAATAATTTATCTGCATATTGGGTGCTTGACAACCTTAGTGACATGCACCTTTTCTTATGGTTCTCGATCTCAATCTACTACTGTCCCTATGCGTAGCTTTTGGAGATTAAGGGGGTGGACATCCTTGAGGATAGAAAACCCCCAAATATGGGATACCATTAAAATTGAGTAGAATCCCGATTCCCACCCAATAAAAAACAGCCTGTAGGAAGAACTCGTACTATAAAAATTGAGTCAAACAAGAAATTGATCTGTGTCTGGTGCAACTTAAGGGTTTCGCCATGCTCACAAGCTAGCTTTCTGGATGTGTCAAGAATGGGGTTCACTAAACAAACAATATTTTCTCCTCTGCAACCTTGGAACCTCCTCTGTGACCTTGATCCTAGTTCATGGGTGAGGTAACTGAAAAACGCCCTATTCAACCTTGGAAAATTCTCTGCGACCTCAGGCCTAGTTCGTGGGTGAGGTAAGTGAAATATGTAAAATTTTGTTGTCGCATCAGGGGGAAGGTAAGATGGATAGTTTTAATTGTTTGTTGTTTTTTTAATTTTTATTAATTATCATTATTTCCGTAGTCAGTAGTATTATCATGATCATTTTTTTTATGGCCATCATCATCATCATAGAGAACATCATCATCAAAATGCCCTATCTTGAAAACGATTTGTCATATGAGTGTAATATGGTGACCATTTTGAAGCTTGACACATAGAGGATGCTTAATAAAGGCCATCGTGTGGTTCTTGTTTCCTATTCCATTGTCAAAGGCCATACTATAACATAAAAAACTGAAATAGTGGGTGAAGGTATGAAGGTATTGTGAACTAGGGTGGTTTATTTTTGTTTTTGGGAGCTATGAGTATGGGAGGAGTTTCTTTTTTATTACTGGGGATACATCCACTATCAAGAATAATTTCAACACATTTCAATGGAGCATAATATAAGTTCTGATGTTTTATCCAAAGAAACACTTTCTCTTGAGATGGGAAAACTCTCCTATATTGAGACGTTAGATGGAGAGTCTATTGGGAGCGATACCATCCTTTTATTTTAAGTTATGTTATTCAATATAATTATTGTGGCTTACTCATATTTCTTATAAAAGATGCAAGTTTCTTTAAGCCTTTGATTATGCTCTACTAACTGTTCCTTTGGATGAGTTGTTTTCATGGCATATAAATGCCTTACTTCGGTGGGATTTTCACTTTACCCCCTAGGTTCTTCCTTGGATAATCCTTTAGGGATCATTATGTCCTTCTTTTGACTGTGTGGAATGTATTTTTGGTACTGAATTGAGGCTTCCTTTTGTACACCCTTTGATGATGGGTTGTAGGATATGTTTTTGACATAGACTGGGTACTTTGTATTGACAGAAGTATAAGATATAAGATATTTTTGAAATTATTAAAACCAATTGAAAATGCAATTTTGAAGTTATAGAAAGTGTTTTTTGTTTTTACCATATGGGATTCCACGATAAATTTTTGTTCTCTGTACCTTGTTGATTCTATTTGTTATTTATTATTTTAAAAGTGGATAAAATTGTGAAAAAGATAACAATATTGATTCAACCCCCCTTTCAGTATTGTCCAATATTGTAGCATTTAAATAATTATGGTTATTAATCTTTTTTGTTTTCATTACTTTAATGATTATTAATGCGATTGTCTATTTTATAGTACTGTGCTGATTAAAGAAATTAATATACCTATATTTGTGTTTTTTACAATTTATATGTGAAATGTTTGTTCAGTTTTGTTGCATAGATTATTTTTAATATGTGTGACATCTTATGAGGACTATGGTTATCCTCAAGGGGATGGCCACCCCTTTCTGAGTTAACCTGAGGAAGATGAGATGAAAACATGATCTTCATTATCTTATGATGATGATTATGAGCTTCCACTATTTGCATGAGACACATGAGACGTATGCCAACATACAATTGAGAAGGATGGATAACCTACCCTCACATTGAATTGATGTCCAAACTGTCTTGTCCTTTTTCCATGTCATCATCCTTTGTCATCAACCTTTATATTCGTTTTTTCAATGTCATAATCATTTGCCATCAACATCCTTTTTCCTTTACTGTTGTACCTATCATGGGAATCCTCCATCCAAGTGGTCGTACAATATAGTTGGAGAATATCTTTATAAGCTCAGGCTTCCCATAACAAATTTACTTTAGCCGTACCTATCAAGTGTTTAAATTTACCATTGAAATTCTTGTGATATGTAAGGAAATTCCCATATAATCAATGTATCAACAGTTGTCTAGTAAATTTATAAAAGGTAAGCATGCATCAATGAAAACATCACAATGCTGCTTCACTTTATTTTATTTTTATTTATCTAACCATACTACTCCCCCTGAAACGTTGCTGGTATGTTCATCTCAAGATATTTAATTTGTCTCACATATATCTTCAGAATCAATGAAAAGTAATATCTCACAAATGTATATTTTTGCAAACATATTGTGCCTAATTTATTCCTGTATTTTACTTCATCTATTGCTATGGCTTCCTTCCATCATGTTTCAACCTTTTCTGCATTTCTACGGGAATTTGTCTGGACATGCGTGCATATGTTTGACGCATGTCAGAATTTTATAAGGTAGCATGGGAATTTTATAAGTCCAATGGGCATTTACAAACTGACTGCAGGGCATTTCTCAACAGGTTGCAGACATTTATCCAAATCAACTGCTTATCCAAATTGGAGAATCAATGTAAGTGTATTCTAAAACTTAAATGTGGGCATATTTAACTAGCTGTGGGAATTTTTACAAGGTGCGGGAATTTTTACTCTATTTCCTTGTGGGAATTTTTATTTGTCTATTGCCCTGTGGGAATGTTAAACTATATGGGGGAATTTTTACTCTCAAGTGCGGGCATATTTGAGGCTTGAGGATATTATTGAGGCTTGGTAGGCATTTTTCGACTCCACTTGCAGGCATATTGAGGACCCTGCATGCATTTTAATGGCATCTCCTTCACTCATGCAGACATTTTTCTCTTGTCTGCGTGCATTTTTTGGAAGCTTTCCCGCAAGTATTGCATTATGCATGCAAGGATAAGATAAAATTCCTGCAACTAGTTATACATTCCAACATGGAAATTTTGAACCTTTTGTGCATTTGTGCGAGCATTCTTTACATCAGCTAGGAGGATGAGCCAAAACATGTTTTGAATACTTGTGCCATACTTTGCAAGACCTGTCCACATCAATTTCTTTTTTCATTCTTGCACGCTTGCGCTTGGCTTAAGAGTCCTCATTAGGTTCAATCCACGATATCGCTACCTTATATGACATTTTTTGGAGTACTTTGTTGTCGTTTTTTATTGTGAGTTGGTCGTACTACTTTGTTGCTACTGTTTTTTATTTGTGAGGGTTGGATGATCTATTTTATGTTATTTTCTAGTTCTGGGTTCTCTACTTTGACACGTATGTTGGTCTAGTTGAGTCTCATGAAAGTAACCTAACACTAAGAGGTTGAAGATTGTTTAGAAGCATTTTTTCTGAGGAGAAAGGAGCTTTGCCCTAACATCTTATGTTGAGTTTGTAATTGGTTCAGATCTGTTATATCATGCTACTGTTATGTATTGTTGTCCTTCATTAACCACTTAGATATGATATAGATCACTACTCTTATTAGTGTTATTGTTTTAAGTACTTTAATGGTTATTGCAACTCATTATTTCTGGGACATGCTGGACATGAAGGATATTGAGGTATGGTTTTTCTATGTTGGACATGCTTGTCTCATTGTTTCATCTTTGAGTTTGAATATTTGAAAAAATAGTTATAAAATACAAAAAAGCTTAATCTACCTGAGAGTTTTCATCTTTTCTCCAGATGAGATGAAATGTGCATTAGATATTTTTATGAATCTTGTGTCTTTAGAGTGGCTCCTTGTGTAGTCCAATGAATTGAAAGATAGAGAAGGTCCTCTTTTTGGTATAGTACTAGGATGGGGTGCTACTGAGGTAAGTAATTTTGAATTTTCTCCTATTGAATTCCTTTGAGGATGAACTTTTGGTGAATTTTCAAATATCGAGTGTGACATTTATTTTTCATTGTTTTTCACTAAGTTGGATTACTCTACTCTTCAGGTATTTATAAAAAGGGTCAAAGTATTAAGGATGTGATTACTTCCTTTGACTGTTTCGAAATTTCATTGGTCATGACTGATTACTCAACTTATGGAATGTTTAGTCTATGGTGAGTATCAACAACTGATTCATAAAGTTTTCATTTTCATCCTTTATATTGATGTTATGAGATTGGCTTCAACAGGGAAGTCCCATTGTTAATCTCCTTCTTGAAATCTTCAGTAGTTTTAGCTCTTCGTAAATCATAACCTACCAAAATTTTCTTCTTATTTTAAACTGGTCTTTTGACTTTGTGAGACATAGAGAAGTTTAGATGTTTTTTCCTCTCTAATTCATTGCCTAAAACTGTGAGTTAATCTTCTTGGTTTATTTGTACATGAATTCCCATGAAATAATTGCATCCTTTCAAGAATGCGGGTATTCCTAGATTTGAAATACAAACTATAGCTAGGACCAATGCTTCTAGCCCAAGGTTCTGCATCAGTAGCCCAGGTACACTAGAGAAGAATTAAGGGTGAAACACAGTATGTTTTTGTAACGGTTCAAAATCATGGGGTACAAGAGCTCTAATGACAGATATCTATAACTTGAAAACATTTGTAGCATACTTACAATAACATATCAAAATTTTATTTTTTGTCTCTTGTTCAAGAAATAGAGAAAAAAGTATTCCTAACTAAAACATACTATCTAGTAAAATGTCAAGTATAAGAATTTTTTTATGTATTTCCCATGTTCTTATTTAATTTTCTTACCCTACCCTTTTGGTTTTTTCCCATTGCAATCTGTTCTCTCTCTCTCTATATATTTTTTACCAAATGTGTATAAATGTGAATATAGTTCTCACTTCTCAGTGTAACAGTAAAATATTTTTTCTATATATTAAGATCTATTAGACTTATGAATTGATCCAAGATTTGTTCATTTGAGTATAAGCTAAAAGAAAGTTTAGGCATCAATATCAGCACTTGTAGTCACACAAGTCAAGAAATAATCACCTTGGAGGATGATACATGTTGCTTGGAGTAGGGTGCTTCGGATATGATTACCTAGATCATCTAGTTTGCTTGTAGAGGATAAGGTTCATTTTCATTGTATACCTTCCTTGTCTCATATAAATAGAGGAAGGAGAGAGTCGCTATTATAATAAATCATAATGACTATAGGCCTTGTGGTTTGTGCATAACCTGAGAGGTGTCTTAGATACCTAGGCCTATGCAAAGTTTGCAAAGTAACAAAACTAAATATATGTTTTAGAGAGTTTTTTTTCTCACAGATATAACATTGAATTTGGTTGTGACAACCTATTAGCACTATATTTTTCCCAAGTGAAATCGATTGTTAAACTCATCTCTTTCACGCATGCATGTTGGCAGGGAGTTTTGGGGTAAGTTAGATGCACAACATCGCAGATGCTGCGTAAAGTAAAAGATGTTGTGCAAGGCAGAAAAGGGTGCATAAGGTGGATTTACCATATTTTATGTATTTTTGTCATACTTTGTATATTTGGACTGCATTATGTGGATTTTGGTCATTCTTTTCTAGAGTTTGGTAGAATTAGTTAGGAAGTTGACTTAAGTGGACCATCAATGTAAAGGTGCAAGCCTATAAATAGATTTAGAATTGCAAGTGTTAGTGCTTCTTCTAGGATTCTTTGGAGAACTACTGCGAAGTGCTTAGGATTTTCTAGAACTGTGTATGTGAAATGAAGAACTATTTTGGAGAACCTATTTTTTTCCATGAATATTAATATGACATGACGGAGATTGGGTAGAAACACTGTCTCTCTTCTATATTTCTATTTTCCTATTTTATGTGATATAAATGTGAATGAGATGTGTATCTATGAATGATGCGATGTTTCTCTGTTATGAATGATGATACATTGTTATATCTATTTATGCATTGATGTTTATGCTACGAATCAAGTGTGTTGATTGGATCCATTAAATGATAACATGTCTATGTTAATGCATAATCTAAATGACTAGATTTGTTGAGTAATGTTGTGCTGAGTCGACAAGTAAATGCGTTGTCCTCCTTCATATTGTGGAAACTTGGTTCCAACAGTTCTCCCTCGAACATATTAGGTGAGACTTCATTTTCTCCGCAGGTGTTGCTGGATGGGGAAAAACCTGTCTGGGCCAGTGCTCAAGGAGATCGTTGTGTTTTGGGTGTCGACAGAGATTGAACCCCTGTTGACAGGTTTTTTGTCAATAAATGGTTCTGTTGCTGGGACCTTAGTGTGAAGGGGAAGGAGGACATGTTGTGGCATATGACGAGACCATAAATCTAAGATTGGTTTACCATAAAAGCAAGAGAGTTTACTAAGAAAGAGAATAATATCCCTGCAGTCACGAAGGAGAAGTGGCTAGTGAGGTACCTATATTTTGATCTACACGAGCTCTTTTTCTCTGAATTTTTGATCATCTTGTATGAGTGGTTGGCACCATTAACATATCAAAAGAGAAATTTCCAAGGAGGTGAAGAAACTAGCTGGACTCCATAACTGAGAAAGAAATTTCTAGAGGTAGACAACAAAGCATCAAGGGCCATCGAATTTTGGCTTGACAGTATCTTGGATGGATACATCACGGAGTTCACGATTGATACAGTTAAAAATTACAGGAATGTGAAAAGGAATTTTTTCAATGGACCAAGAGGTAGGTTCATGTTATCTTTGTAATTTTCTATTAAGATGCCAATCTACGAAAAAGGCATATTGAAGATGAAATCCGCTGAGTAGAACCCTAGTCTGTGGAGGTTGTGGGTATCATCAAGACAAGGGTTGGACGCAATGATCCGGGGTAGATGAATGGAATTTATGATGGAATTGTGAAGGAAGTCGAGGAAAGAAGCGGTCTTACGAGAGGAGGAGTAAGGTTTCAGCAAGAGAAGAGGCAAAGGACAAGAGAGAGTCTTGCCGCAACTGAAACATGAGACCACGAGAGGAGACCACACAAGATGAAGAGACCCTACAATGATGAAGGAGATAATTAGGTTATGCTTGAGCCCAAGGTAGGACCAACCCAGACCAACAACATACCCACACCTCATGCACTGCGTCACACTCAGGAATAAATACTATCTCGACAATGACTTGTTTGAAGTGTCAACAACACTCTAATAGTAGCGGATCAATGAATGTATGAAGAAGTCCAATATGCAGGTGGGCAATGATGTGAAGTTACCTATATTCCATGGGAATGGGATTGACAATCCGATGCAATATTGGCTTCTATGTGAAGCAGTGTGGACTATAAAGAAATCTCAAGATGACGATGTTAAGAAAGGTCAAGTGGCGATGACCCTTAGAGGTTGTGTAATAGAATGGTATATGAAATTTGTACAAGTTTCTCCAGGGAATCTAGTGAAGAATCTGAAAGAAATCCAAAAGTGATTGATTAAGGAATTCTGAAAGCTAAAATATGAGGTGTGAGATGAAGGAGATTAAGCAATATACAAATGAAATTGTTTAGGATTTTGATCAGTGATTCAAGACATTGATGGTGAGAGTTAGTTTTGACATGATTGATGTTCAATATAAGGAATGGTTCATCACGACATTGGTACTGTATATTAGAATTCCTTTGATGCAGAAAAATATTGCGACATAGAGAAAGGCTCTAGAGATCTCAATGAAGTTGAAATATTCACATGTTGGTGAGAATGTAGTCGTTATGAACCAGATTCAAAAATAAATAGTGAATCTGACAATCCAGTTGCAAGATATCAAGAAGGGAAAAGAGCATCACGAGAAAGTGTGGTGTACTTGATGTTGCGCAGAGGGACATCATAAGGATAAGTTCCCAGATTTTTAAAACTACTTATTTTAGGGAGTGCCAAACGCATTAAGTTATGGTGGCATGACATGGTCCCGTATCTACCAATTTTATGGGAATCGACATGAAGATTGTGGATAAATACATAAGATGGTCATGAAGCAATTGAATTTGTACTGCACATTTTGTTGGTCTGTTGGGCATGAAGATAAGGATTTTTGCACATATGATTTACTCCAGGATAGAATGATGGACATATACTATGCGAAGGGATAATACCATCGAACGATGCAGCAATTGCAACAACAACCGCACTGCCACAACCACAATTTGTACAATGGTCGCAACCATAGATGCATGTTGTGCCACAACCGCAGTTTGCTACACCACCTCCATAGTACAAACATATGCATATGGCTCCATAGCAGCCATAGTACACTCAACCACAGTATGCACAACTACAGCAGAATCCCCCATAGCGGCAATAATTCAATCAACCACGGTATCAACAACAAGCAGGATTCCATGGAATATTCTAAGGAGTATGAGGTGGAGGTTTCGGTTGAGGAGGAGGATGAGGTCCCAGACCTGTACAATGTTATAACTGTGCATTTTTGGGAAATTATCAAAGATATTTCCCACAATTGTAAGCACAATGTACTTATTGTGTCATTGTTTACCACACTGTTGAGAATTGTCTGTAGCTGATTGGGAAGTGGAAAGAAGGAAACATTTCTCAGTTGCAGAACAAGAAGAAGAACCAGTTACAAAACCAGAACTAGCTTTAGATTCAAAACCCAAATTCCAACCAGAATAATGGACATGGAGTAAACAAACAAGTGAATCCACCACCGAACCAGAATTAAAGACCAACGGTTGCGAATATCTCAGTAGAACCAAGAATGCAGGACGATGATGTTTCTATCATTACTCACATAGGTACGATGATAGGGGATGATACCTCGTTTCCAAAAATTCAATTGGATAGGAAGAAGAAGGTGTAGTTTGATGTCGATGATGAAAGAGATACGTTCTTTGAAGTATGCGATTCAAAAGGAAGAGACACAGGTACGTTCCTTGTTTATGAGATGCCAACTGCTTTTGATTCAACTTTAGTAACAGGACCATCGTGATAGCATGGTATCTTGCAAAAATTCTTTGAAAGTTGTTTGTCGGTGGAAAAAATCCTTATTCTCTCACCGAGATCAAGAATCTATTGCATTCACTAGAGAAGGGATGGAAGGAGTCCCCGCTGAACTCTTTTCACAAGAGAAAGATGGGAAAAGAGATGAGAATGAACAATCAGATTGGGGACTAAGAGGTATATTTAGTCATCTTGGATCCAGGATTGGATGCCAACATTCTAACAAAATAGACATGGGAGAAGATGGGGATCCCACGGTTGGTTTGGTCCCTAGTGCAGCTACAACTGGATAACCACGCTAGAGTAACACTAATCGGTTGAGTTCCACAACTCACAGTAGAAGTGGAAGGAATGAAGAATTACGTTGATTTTGATGTTATTGAAGTTGTTGATGGAGGAGGCTCATACCCTGCATTGCTAGGGATTAGATGGGCTAATGAGAGTTTAGCGGTGATAAATTTTAAGAAATGTGTCATGAATTTTGAAAACCGTGACATCAGATTCATCCATCTGACTGTGGATGGCAAGCTCGGTTCACACAACTCTATAAATGTGTCTTTAGACTAGGTAGATGCTTTGGAAAAATAGCTGAATTAGATGTGTGAGGTATCACTTCAAAAGTGTGTCCTGATTACTCAGTCGTTTGTGGCATGTTGCAATAGAAACCGTTGAATTTCTAGTATATGAAGGATTTCCTAAGTTTTCTGAGTTTATAGTTGGATTTGAGGATAAGATGTTAGAACCAAAATGGTTGCTGGCATTGGATGGAGCATTGAAGGCTACTCCCGCACGTTGGTGGGAGACCCATAAGAATTTGATTAGTGGATGGTTTTAGTGTTGTAGGATGATGACAGTTTGATTTGGTGAAGCAAAAAAATACCTCGCAATGAGGTATGATGGTAGGTATGATCCTAGTGGTCATCTGACATTAGAGGAATTTTGGGGTCTAAAATGGGCCTCCTAAGGAAAATAATAAAATAATAGTTAAAATAATAAAATAATATTGATTAATTTTGGAGGAAGAAAGAAAAAAACTACTTTTTGTGTTCGGATTTTCGACATATCTCCCTATGTTTTTACTCAAATTTCGATCGGGAGAGCTCAAAAACAAAATGAGATATGTCGAAAATACGAACAAAAAAAGTAGTTTTTTTTAATGACAAATATGTCAATTCAACCATTATGGTTGACTTATTTTATTGAAATTCTATTGGTTCCTGAATTCCAACTCACAAAAACTTATTTTGGCACGTTTTCTTATAAGGCCCATTTTAGACCCCAAATTTCCTCTAATGTCACATGTCAGACCATGTGGGTCTCATGACCAAAGGACAAATGGGTACATGCATTTTTACACACAATGGATGAGATTCCACGACAGTGATATGTCCAAGATGAATTGCGCAGAGAAATTATAACCTGGGAGGATCTTTCAACCTGTTTGAGTCATACATTCAAGTTTGCAGATGGAGACCCAACCATTCAGAGTGTGTTGTAGGATATTCATGATGTTGTTGTGAATGTTGTACCATTTACATACCTGGAATATCTGCATGCAACACACACACAATGAAGTCGATGATGGAATGCTACAATGTGATAGCAAGACCGAATGATGGTGATGATTAAGAAAACATCAATATTCTAGAGATAGAAGGAAGTCACGATGTTGCAAAACCTATGATATAAACATATAAAATGAATCAAACATTAAAAATTGTGGAAATTGATCCCAGTGATAGATTAATTTTACTCACAACAATTAACAATTGATCATGCAAAATCACTCACAAAAGAGACTGAAATTGGAGCTGAACACTAAACTATATTAACCCAGTGTATAGTATCCAACCCTGTAACATAATAGGTTTCTAAATAAATAAAATAAATCAGGTATTTGAATGCATGAGGAGCAATTCAAATCTAGCATAAAGCAGGCTTACTAAAAATAAGCAAATCCCCCATAGGTGTAAAAAGCTGATCCCAAGTCTGTCATGGAGCTCACGAATTAGAAAAAAGGCTTAGGAAAGCTAAAGAGTGGTGGAATGGCAGCTCATACATGCTTTTTCAAGGAGAAAATAGTGGAGGATGAAGAGGACAAAAAACTAGTTCACCTCACCTAGTCTAGCTTTTCCATTTGCCTTAAAACACTGAAAAAGTAGGGAATAAAGCAGAAAAAGCAGAAGGGCGCCTAGAAGGCCAGGAATAAAGAAAATTTGATTCCTTGGGATTTCCCATGTGCTACATGAGTCAAATAAGGAAATTTTGACCACTATGGATAGGTAAAAGACAACTTGCACAAGGTGGGACACATGAACTAGGCTAATAAGACAAAAATAATTAAATTAATGTCTAAGTGGGTAAACTATGGGTTGATTATTCTAACACCCCCCCTTAAGCCTGACTTATGAGTAATATATAAAAAAAATATAGGGCCTAGCAACAAGGCTTAGTCACCCTTTACATACTGCATGTCCATTTAAAACAAGGAAAGAGGCAAAACCAACTTGGGAAAATCCTCCCTTAAACATGGACTGTAAACAAAATTTGGAAATATTGTCTTCAATCATGCTTCATAGCATGATCAGAAATCCCCAGCAGTGATTTGATATTGCTGAAGGTCTTCTCACAAAATGCTTTGGTGAAGATATCAGCTACTTGTTCTGAAGATGAACAGAAGAGTAGGTGAATGGTGCCATCATGCACAAGCTCTCTGATGTAGTGCATATGGATCTCAATGTGTCTGGTTCTCTGCTTCTGAACTGGATCTTTGCAGATTCAAATGGTACTCTAGTTATCACAGTAGATGGTAGTTGAGAAATCTGGTTCAAATCCACACTCTCCAAGTAAACCCTGCAACCATAAACATTGAGTTGCTGCATTAACAACTCCTCTGTACTCTGCTTCTGTAGATGAGAGTGCAATGGCACTCTGTTTCTTGCTTGACCAGCTGATTGGCCCTTCTGCAAGCAGGAACACATATCTTGATGTGGAATTTATGTCTGTGCTATCACCTACCCAATCACTGTCAGTAAATCCAATCAAATCAAGATCAGATTTTGCTTTATAGAAGATCCCATGTGTCTATGTTCCCTGAACAAAGTTAAGGATCATTTTGGCTGCTTTCCAATGGATTTCATGAGGCTGATCCATGTATCTAGAAGCCACACTTACTGCATAACAAATATCAGGTCCAGTATGTGTCAGATACAACAAACATCCAATCAATTGCCTATACAGTGTATTGTTTACCATAGGTGAAGAATCAGCTTCTTCCAGCTTCATTCCTGAAAGGAAAGGAGTTTTGCTTGCTTTGCAATCCTACATTCTAAATAAGTTTAGCAAGTCCAAGGCATATTTGGACTGGTGCACCTTGATTCCAGCTTTGGTTTGAGCAATCTCAAGCCCCAAAAATTGACTTAAGAGCCCCAAATCTATCATGGAGAAGGCTTGGTTCATAGCTCCTTTTAAGGAAGCAATCCCATCCTTTGAGCTTCCTGTAATGAGGAGGTCATCAGCATATAACACAATGATCATTAATCAACCATTAACTAACTTAAAATAGACATTTGGATCTGATTTGCACCGAACAAAATTCAATGATAGCAAGAAGCTATCGATCTTGGCATACCAAGCCCTGGGGGCTTTCTTTAGCCCATACAATGACTTTCTCAACCTGCACACAAGAGAAGGGTTAGTAGCAAAACCTTGAGGCTGCTACATATATATCTCTTCAATAAGATCTCCATTCAGGAAGGCACATTTTACATCCATGTGATGTACCTCCCATTGCCTTGAGGCTGCAATGGCTAAGGCTAGCCTGATGGAATCCATCTTTGCCACTGGGGAAAAGGTCTCATTGTAATCTATGCCATGAACCTATGAGTAGCCCTTGGCTATCAATATGGCCTTGTACTTCAGTGGTGAACCATCAGTAGCAAATTTTGTCTTATAGACCCGTTGAGGCCTGGAAATTCGCAGGCGGCAACAGTAAGGGATTCTCCCCAATCAACGTTCCCAACTAGCCCGTTGACTGTTTGGAATAGGGAATCCATCCGGTTTGCAGTCCGGCTACCGTAGGTCAAAGTAACAAACAAGGGTTTTACCGGTTTCGGCCCGATCCATCGGAATTGGTATTTTTGACTTAAGGATGAAATGCAAATTGCTAACTAAATGCAGGGTGGTGAAGGATGCAAGGAGCATTCACAAAGTGATGCGCAGGCTCTTACCTCTCATCTTAGGCTCACCATGCATCTGAAACACTCATGTAGAAATGAAAAGACTACCTATCTAAATGCCTACCTATCTATCTACCTATCCTATCCCCGGGGAGCCAAATTGTGATTAACATATATGAGTAATGTGGATGTGCACGCGTAATAAAAGAAATTACAGATATCTCGCATTATCTTTTACACACATAACAGTGAAAAATGTTACACAACCAGATAGCTAATTGTTTATGAGAAGCATACATTACTCATGGTGGAGATTTCATAAAATAAATTAGAAATCATTAAACAAAGACATAGGTCATGAAGTTAGAACGATCTCACGATTCACGGATATAATGCTGAAAAACAAAGTAGTTCATCTTTCGATTATCCATGTCAAAACATTTGAAATCCCACCGATCTTCTTTCCATAGGCAAACTGTAACTTTATATTGCAAAAGGAAGTAGTTCTTCTTACAATAAATTTCCAGTCTTACTGGGAAAAAATCCCCTTCTCTTCTCTACATTTCCTATTTTTATACAAAAAGCAAAAATTGGTTGGGCTGCCCAAAGTGACCTTTGGGCTTCCCAACCCTTTTGTCTTCCCAACGTTTCATTTTTTCCAAAAAAGCCTTTTACAAACGTATTAAATTACAACAAAGTTGACCGGTCCTCTTGTGAGGAGGGTTCCGCTTGGTTTCCCAAGAATTTCTTCCATGCTGCTATTTCAGCAGCGAGATCTTCAAACGAGCTCGGATCTAAAAACTGAATGTTTAGCTCGAACTTTTCAGCCTGGTTTCTAATGGCCTCTACCCTGGCTGTGTTCAATCGCACCTGTTCTTCTAAGAGCTGCACACTGATGGCTGTATGGCCTATTTCATTTTTTAGGATTTGGTCATCAATATCTTTGATGCATTGTACTCTGGCTTCTTCATCTTGCTGTCCTTTCTGCAACATTTCTACAAATGCATCATGATCAGGGAACTCATATAGCCTCTGCTCAGCTTCTATCTGACATCTGTTGTAGGTAACCAGGGCTCTCCTGAAGAATTTTGTGCAGACTCCTTTGGTCTTCTTGACTGTTTTCTGGAAGTCTTCTGCAGTATTGATGGTGAATTCTATTAGATCGTGGTCCCGTTTAAGGGCTTGTTTATCCTTGGATGGTAGTTCAGCTGGGGATTCCTCATCGTTCTCTGCTCTGGATATCCTTGTAGTCAGTACTTTGAGGATGTCTTGGGACCTGTCAACAAAATAAGAAGCGGTTTCCAAGATTTCTTCAAGTCGGCTATCAATCTGGAGGACCTGGCATCTTTCTTCTTCTAGAGCAGTTTGCAAGTGTAGCACTTTAGCTTTCTGGGCCAGGATGTGTTCTTTAACTGGCTGTAGATCAACTTGTTGTTCCTTGGCTGCTTCCAGCTACTCTTTCAGTTCTTTAACGTATGCGGTATTGGACTCATAGATAATATACTGTTGCACTTCTAGGTCTTCTATCTTTGCCCTCAACTGCTCCTTTTCATTCTTTAAGTCTTGAATTTCCTGCTGTGCACTTTCCAGAGCCTTATGTGCTGTTTCCTTGGCCTGTGCTTCTACCTGGATGGCGTAGATTTCACTCTTTGTGGCCTCCATTTCTCTCAGCACATGTTCATATTTTCTCTTAAGTCTATTTCCTTCTTCCCTTTCTTTTCTCAGGGTGTCCTTAAGCTGAGAGGAGGTCTTCTTGGATGACTCTATTTCAATCATCATTCTGTCTATGTTATCCTCTGAAGCATGTATTACTGCAGTCCCGGCCCTTATAGTAAACCTTGGATCTACGTCTGTCCCTACCATCATGACCATATCTGTTATCATTTTGCTGGCCATTCCTTCTACCTCTACCTTTCTTTCTGTTCTCCTCATTATCCTTTTAGTAGCCCTATAATAATATACGGTGCTAAAATCAAGGACTTCTTCCCCTTTTTCCTATACGAAGGGTACTAACTGAATCATAGGGGTAGCAACTATGATGGTAGTGGGCACTTGAGGGATCTGCACCTTGGGGTTTTCTTCTCCCTGACTCTGCCTTGATGATGCTTCGGGAGCTTGCTGTTGTGTCAACTTTATCTGTTCAGCCTCCTGCTCTTGCAGTTCTTCGTATATCTTTCTCTGGGATTCTTCGGCTGCTTGCCTAGCAGCTTCTTCTATTTTTTTGGCTTCTTCATTGGATCGTTCAACTGCTTCCTGGGAAGCTTTCCTCTTTTCTTCTTCTCCTTTTTGCATCCATTCTGCAGCCTCATCTTCCAGCCTCTGAGCCTCCTTTCTTATCTTTTTGGCTGCTTCTTCATCCTTAGCTTGCTCAGCTTTATCCTGTTCAGATCCTTTTCCACCCTTGGTGGGGTTTTTCGGTTTGAATCTCCTACTAAGTGCAGTCATGTTTGGTGCACTCTTGAAAACAGATTCATCTCGATCAAAATGGTGGGTGTACTCATAAAACACCTTGTGCTTCTTGCAGTGCTCAGCCATTTTGCCATGAGTGTCATTTCGTCTGAAAGTCATCTCGCCAAAGTGGAACTTTCCTAGCTCCTCTATAAATTATGCAGCTTGCTTCACATTGGCGAAACTGCAGCTACCTAGCTTAAATCGTAGAGGTGGATAGGCAGTCTTCTTTTTCTAGAACAAGAAGTGACCAACTCCGTCAATAAACACTTGTTTGACTGCCTCTTTGTGGACTATATAATCCGTTGCATACTTGGGCAGCAGATAAGGTGTTTTTGATCCACCAAACATTCTAAGATACATCCCGTTTTCTATCAAGAAATAATCACCATACTCCTCTATTACCTTCATTGCCTCTTCATACATGCACTTACATTCCTTTCGGAAGATAAGCGTGTGCAGAGGCATAATAAAATGCTCACAGATTTCTCGGTAATAGCTATGGTACTGGTGAGCACCCAGTAGTTTGTAGGCTGCATACACGGGCATTCTTTCCCTATCCCAAACACATTTGAGCCCCGGGAAAGGATGGTGGCATAGTATGCAGTCTATCAGAAAGGAACTCATGTAGAACTCAGATTTTTTCCGGGCTTCTCCTCCTCCCAGGGCTGCAGCTACACAAGAAGAGAGACTGCTAGATACTAGGCTGGCCCAGTTGAAGATTGTTCCTTCTGTGGCTATATGAAACATAAGAGGCATCCACTCCAGTTTGAAGAGTCTACCATTGGCTCTTCCAAAGATCCAGTTTAGCATCAAGGCTATAAACCTGTAAGGATCTCTGAAGCTCGTTGTGTCATAGTCCTCAGTTTCTCTGTGTCTATAAAGCTTTCCAGGTAAGAGCATTCTTCTTAGGGTTTCCACTAAATCCATCCTGAGGTTATCTAACCAATCGTTTGACAGGAAGACTTGGGGCTCTGGCAGGTGGTACGCCAATGCCACATATCCAGGGCTAAAGGCTGCATAGCCCTGACCTTCAACATTCCCCATCAGCATTGTGTTGTTGTTTGTGTGTGGTAGAATCCATCTCATCATATCAGAGCAAGGGAACAGCTCTGGTCTGGTAGCCACCTTCATGATGGCGGATCTTTCAATGTTGGCGTAAATAGGTTCTTCCTCAAGACCCATGTCTGGGACTTCCCTATGGGAAATTAGTCTGTATATCTCGCCCCATTTGTACTCAGGCTCCATACCAGAGATACATTGGGTATCCTCATATATATACTCCTTCTGTGGGATGACCTCTATTGTTGTTTGTTCTTCGACAGCAGGGGCCTTCCTTTTCTGCCTTTTGGACATTGTAAATCCTTCCTGCAATGTAAAAACATTATGACATTTAAGCAATTTGAATTTGTGAACATTGTGCAGCGATATATCCTTTCTCAAGTGTATCATAATTGTGACCAGTGCATAAAATCAAATCATAAGTCTCTCATACTGAACAATCAAACTAGCATGCAGTATTGTGCAATGTGCCATTATCTTATGCAAAGTATGGTAATTTTCAATGCAACAAATACATATGTTGTTCATCCCTACAATGTATTAAGACTATGGATGTGTTATTTCATGAGCTGACCTATATGCAGAAAGCCAATCAATCATACTTGTGCCAGGATTAAATCTACATTAAATTGCAATATGCCACTTTCCTCCTGGTAGCGATATAAACAAACTAGCATATTATGTGCAATTTGCAATATTCCACCATTAATCTATTTCATTAACAAACAGAGTGAAGGTTTGCGACAGTCAACATTTTAACCATAGAGCTCAGCAAACGCGAGACCAATGACGACTCATGCGGCTTACGGCGGAAAAGCTCCATTAACTTGACTATACATCGTTCAGGAATCATTTTACTTTCTGCACTGGATACTCCCATGAAAAACCACCCGTGCTGCTCTCAATCCACGCACTATAAACAGCGATACCTCCCCTAAAATGGATAGGGATTTCAGGCGACGGGACCCGAAAGGGCGGTGAGGGGTTTCACAATCGACACGGGATGCGGCTGGAGTAGTGAAGGAGCGACACTGTCGACTGTAAAATCTCTTTCAACAACCCATTCCCCCCCCCCAGCAAACCAATGGATTCCTCGACGGAACTGTGCCTAACCGCACGTGAAAAACAGCCTGGGTTCAAAACCCCTGGCAAGTACTAGGGAAACAATAGCCCACAAGACTCCCCAAAGCAAGACTCAAACCCTGACCACTCCTTGTCTATCATGGCCGCGCAGCAAGGCTTGGCACAGACGGCGTAACGGCCGTCTGCGCCTAACCCCTTCAACCCTTGTGCGCGCGAGGCAGTAACTAAAAGTGAAGAGGAAATGGCTTAAATGGTCAACAACCCCTCTCACCCTAGGTTAATATAAAACTAACTTGTACAAACTTGAGTCCTAGCTGTACGAGGGAAAAATGCCGGGGACCCCAAAACATGGGAGAAAATCAAAACCGCTCAAATGCAAATGAAAAAAAAAAAACGGAATGAACCTACCTGGCGATCTGGCGAAAAATGAGCTGATGACGGTTGGAATTCTACCCTCACCACCTAGAAGCTGGTACACGACAGCTAGATCTTCACGCACTCCCAAAATCGACAGCTCAACTCACCGCGATAGTGCTCGACAATAAAACACAATACAAACTACGAACTGTCGCCCCGTATAAATATAAGAGCCGCACGTGCGGGAATCTTTAAATCGGACGGGGAATGAAAGTTGCATCGGGTGACTAGAGCTTCAGTCCCTCCGCAACGGTGGACAATCCCCGGTACTAATTCACCCGCCGAGCTAAATATAACGCGTGAACAAAACGACAGCTGGGCATCGGCGGATACCTTGATCGGATGACCAAGAATCTGAACCCCTCCGCAACGGTGGATGCTCGGAGCATGATGCTGTCCGCAATGGAGGAGCAAACGATGGCCAAGGAACTCCGCTACAAAGCCGGAAAAAAACAAAACACACATCAGAGCGCCAATGAAAGTCTAAGTCTGAAGTGATCCGCAACGGTGGATGCCTGAAAAGGAGATCTGTCTGCAGCATCGGACGAGGTAGACTTCAAATCCCTCCGACGAAGAATCCAAACCCGCCCGAAACGTCAAAGAATGAAAACTCACGCGCAACGGTCAGAGTGAAAAGGACAGTCCACACCCGGAAACTCTCCGCAATGTCGGAGGGTAGGATCAAATATCTACCCGCAACGGTGAAGAGGACAAAGACTTAACTTCCAATTGAACAAGTCTTCGAGAGATATGCAAGACGATGACGAATTCAACTAAGGATGGGATTTGTTAAAACATTGAAATGAGCAAGCACCAATCGATTGACAGTAAGCCAAAGTGCCGGAAGACGCTTTAAAATCCATAGGCCAAAAATCAATAGGCTGAAATCAAGAAAAGAACTGACTAATTCAAAGTAAAGGAGGGTCCAAAATTTTTTAGAATTTTGGGAAATTGTTGCAGATGCAACAATTGGCGACTACCTGGTGAACCCCAGATCTCTGAATTAACTCTCTCTCCTAGCTTAAGACTATTTGAATAAAATCGAAATCTTCTAGATGTCTGTATCCCTAAGTTAGCCAACCTATGCATTAAATTACTTAGAAGAAACCTATCTTTTTGGGAAAAGGTAACACCAGCTGTGTTTCAGGTCTGAATAACTCTTTTGAGGCCAAATAAATGAGGTTCATTTTACCTGCCCTTTGGAATTTATAGCTTAAACACCATAGGATTGTGCCAGAGGGTGATAGTATTATCCTTTTATTCCTCATTCCCATGCCAATCTGCACTTTTGTGCCCTTTTGAACTTTAGTTCTTTTGATATGAGTCCTCCTGTATGCCTTTCTTACTGAATTTTAATTCAAGATCCTCTATCCCATAGTGTCCTTTTATGTGAACAATATACTTTGTAGTTCAGTTCACGGACGGAGAGGATCTTGTGGCCATTTGGTACTTTATGCTTTGAGATTCATGCTTTTCGAGCTTTTCTTTGATATGTCTTGTTCCTTTCAGGAGCTTTGACTCTTCATAGCTTTTAACTTTTCTTAATCCATGGCATGGGATCATTTATATGTGATAAACTATCCTGCTCTGCTTCCTTTCCGTGGGTCTTTTGCTATCAACTTCCTTGGGTATTTAAGATGTGAGATGGATGGAGCCTCTAAATAGTACTTCAGACCTTTTTTTCACTTCTGAGTTATTTACAAGGATTAAGTAAGACTTCAAATGAATGCACTGCCGGTTAGGAATACAATTACTAGAAGACATTCTATACTTTAAAGCACAGTCTTTTGCTCAGGACTTTAGTTGATACAGAACCCTGACATTCCCATTGCATCCAAAATTTTGCCTCTTATTCAAAATCAAAAGGAAAACTAACAAAGCTATAAAGAAACGGTAGCAAAGCAAGTAATAAAAGAAGAACCATCAAAGTATTAAAGCAAGAAAACAACATCTAATATTAAGAAAACAAAACAATTTATTTATATACAACAACAGACAAAAATCTAAAAGAAAAACGCCCATCCCCCCAAAAAAATTTACAACTAAAAGCTAAGGAATGAGCTGGGTTTCAGACATGAGTATTTTAACCATGATCTAATTGCACTGTTATTGAAATAGAACCCATACCTAAGATCCTGCAATCATTTCTTTCAGCCTGAGTGAGTTGAAGGAGCTCATGCTGGGCATCCATCATAGGACTAGCCTTTCTTGAAGTATGATGTCTCAACTTACACTCAGTTAGATGGTTTCCCAATACAAACTCAGCAGATTCATTTTCCTCTCCCATCTTAGTGACATTGTGCTTCATATATGGCTCTCTCAAAAGCTTAATCATGTTTGGGCTTCCCTTCTGAGGTAACCACAAGTGAGACCAGTCTAAAGCAAAGTACTCATTTAGTCGTGATGTCCAATCTCGGTTCAGGATCATTCCATATCCATCAGGGATGTCTGCTACTATGATGTCAACATAATGACATGTCCTTTTATTTGCAGCTAATCAGATCAGAACATCCTCCATTTCCCCTACTACTTTGACACTGGTTTCGTCAAGTTGAGTAACATCCCAAATAGTAGGTTTTAGCTGCCCATTAAGTTTTTTGCAAACTACCAAGGGCATAACATTCATGGATGATCCAGAGTCTACCAAACAATTATGGACCTTATGATTTAAAATTTCAAGAGTCACAAGGAAAGGTGGGGCACTGGTTTTCTTAGTCTTGATCAACTCAATCTTTTCTTCCACAAGTTGGTTTGTTGTGGGCAACTCTTATTCCAGTTTGCCAGCTTTGCTTTCCTCATCATCTTCCACCGGTTTGGAAAATTCAATGAGTGGCTCTGTTTCCTATTTGCCATGAATATCTTTAGGTATGTCATCTTTAGCCTTCACATCAGCTTGCCCCTTTTCTTCCTCTTGTAAATCTGGAACCTTTGATATTATTGCATTGTTCTTAATGGCCAGGTTTTCATCTTTTGTGGTTGTAGGGGTATATTGAGACTTGAGGACATCTTCTTCCATGTTAAACATCGATATACCATTCCATGAAAACATATTATCATCGTCTGGTTTTACTATGGTCTGTTTCTCCTTTTCTTCCTCACCACTGTCCCTAGTCAATTCTGGGTCCAACAACTTATTCATCACCAATGTTATTGAATGTAACCATTGAGGACACTTCTTCTCAGAATGAGGTTGTTGATGAAAGGTACAGAAATTATCTCCTCCTATTTCTATTATGTTTATTGATGCCAAATTAGGAGGTGGGACTTGCCATTGGTTGTTATCTTCCTTCTTTGGATAGTATGGCTTATTGTTTTTCTGAGTATCCCTCTCCTTTTCCAGATCTATAATTTGGTTGGACATTTTCTGAAGCACTTTCATCATTTCATGATAATTATGTGGTTGATCTTCTTTAGATTTAGACAGCAGTGAGCTTCTTCTTACAGTGGTCTTATCTTCAAATGAGTCAGGATAGTCCTCTATACTCTCACTTTCAGCCTCTACTCTCTCAGCCTCTTGATAGGTTTCTTCCAGCGTGGGCTTGAGTTTCATCTTGGCAAACATGGCCAACTCAGGGCCTAAGGCTGAGGTATAATACTCAATTAGAACTTTGTCTGAAGGTCTGTCAATAGAAGAAATTATTTTTAAGTACAATGAAAATCTCTGAGTGAAACTATGTACCTTTTCATTCTTTTCTTTTCTTAACAAAACAAGACCTTTTATCAATGAGGCATGCGTCTTCTGAGTGGTATACTTACTCCTGAAAACCCTCTCAAAAATGTCCCAATTAGGAATGGAGTTTGCAGGTAGTCCAAAGTATCAGGATGCTGCTGCTCCTTTCAGAGTATGAGGAAAAATTCTACACACCACATCTTCATACTCTCCAGCCCTTAGCCCTTCTAACGCTAAGTAAAAGCTTTGAAGGTGATCATCTACAGCAATGTTTTCTGCAGGGTCAAACTTGGGCAAAATATTGTCAAAGGCTTGAGGTAGGTTATGCAAAGGAGGAGTTAAGTTTAGAGGTGACCTAGCTCTCCATGTCGGCAAAGGGTTAGGTTGATTACCAGCCATGAGCAAAGGTAAGTGAGAGGGATGCTGGGAAAAATAGTCCTTTAAGGATAGCCCTAGAAACTTCAAACCTGAGTTAGGTTAAACTTTAAAACATCTGCTGGTAGGATAGTCTCGGGAAATCAAATTCCACGGCCAGCCTTTACTGGTGGCCCTCCTTCTAGCACCAAAAATGTTGAGGCCTGGAAATTCGTAGGCGGCAACAGTAAGGGATTCTCCCCAATCAATGTTCCAAACTATCCCATTGACTGTTTGGAATAGGGAATCGTCCGGTTTGCGGTCCGGCTACCGTAACTCAAAGTAACAAACAAGGGTTTTACCGGTTGCGGCCCGGTCCACCGGAATTGGTATTTTTGACTTAAGGATGAAATGCAAATTGCTAACTAAATGCAGGGTGGTGAAGGATGCAAGGAGCATTCACAAAGTGATGCACAGGTTCTTACCTCTCGTCTTAGGCTCACCATGCATCTGAAAAACTCATGTAGAAATGAAAAGACTACCTATCTAAATGCCTACCTATCTATCTACCTATCCTATCCTCAGGGAGCCAAATTGTGATTAACATATATGAGTAATGTGGATGTGCACGCGTAATAAAAGCAATTACAGATAGCTGGCATTATCTTTTACACACATGACATCTAAAAATGTTACACAACTAGATAGCTAATTGTTTATGACAAGCATACATTACTCATGGTGGAGATTTCATAAAATAAATCAGAAATCATTAAAAAAAGACATAGGTCATGAAGTTAGAACGATCACACGATTCATGGATATAATGCTGAAAAACAAAGTAGTTCATCTTTTGATTATCCATGTCAAAACATTTGAAATCCCACTAATCTTCTTTCCATAGGAAAACTGTAACTTTATATTGCAAAAGGAAGTAGTTCTTCTTACAATAACTTTCCAGTCTTACTGGGAAAAAAGCCCCTTCTCTTCTCTAGGTTTCCTATTTTTATACAAACAGCAAAAATTGGTTGGGCTGCCCAAAGTGACCTTTGGGCTTCCCAACCCTTTTGTCTTCCCAACATTTCATTTTTTCCAAAAAATCCTTTTACAAACGTATTAAATTACAACAAAGTTGATCGGTCCTCTTGTGAGGATGGTTCCGCTTGGTTTCCCAAGAATTTCTTCCACGCTGTTGTTTCAGCAACGAGATCTTCAAACGAGCTTGGCTCTAAAAACTGAATGTTTAGCTCAAACTTTTCAGCCTGGTTTCTAATGGCCTCTACCCTAGCTGTGTTCAATCGCACTTGTTCTTCTAAGAGCTGCACACTGACGGCTGTATGGCCTATTTCATTTTTTAGGATTTGGTCATCAATAGCTTTGATGCATTGTACTCTGGCTTCTTCATATTGTTGTCCTTTCTGCAACATTTCTACAAATGCATCATGATCAGGGAACTCATATAGCCTCTGCTCGGCTTCTATCTGACATCTATTGTAGGTAACCAGGGCTCTCCTGAAGAATTCTGTGCAGACTCCTTTGGTCTTCTTGACTGTTTTCTGGAAGTCTTCTGCATTATTGATGGCGAATTCTATCAGATTGTGGTCCGGTTTAAGGGCTTGTTTATCCTTGGATGGTAGTTCAGCTGGGGCTTCCTCATCGTTCTTCGCTCTGGATATCCTTGTAGTCAGTACTTTGAGGATGTCTTGGGACCTGTCAAAAAAATAAGAAGCGATTTCCAAGATTTCTTCAAGTCGGCTATCAATCTGGAGGACGTGGCATCTTTCTTCTTCTAGAGCAGTTTGCAGGTGTAGCACTTTATCTTTCTGGGCCAGGATGTGTTCTTTAACTGGCTGTAGATCAACCCGCTGTTCCTTTGCTGCTTCCAGCTGCTCTTTCAGTTCTTTAATGTATGCGGTATTGGACTCATAGATAATATACTGTTGCACTTCTAGGTCTTCTATCTTTGCCCTCAATTGCTCCTTTTCATTCTTTAAGTCTTGAATTTCCTGCTGTGCACTTTCCAGAGCCTTATGTGTTGTTTCCTTGGCCTGTGCTTCTACCTGGATGGCGTAGATTTCACTCTTTGTGGCCTCCATTTCTCTCAGCACATGTTCATATTTTCTCTTGAGTCTATTTCCTTCCTCCCTTTCTTTTCTCAGGGTGTCCTTAAGTTGAGAGGAGGTCTTCTTGGATGACTCTATTTCAATCATCATTCTGTCTATGTTATCCTCTGAAGCATGTATTGTTGCAGTCCCGGCCCTTATATTAAACCTTGGATCTACATCTGTCCCTACCATCATGACCTTATCTGTTATCATTTTGCTAGCCATTCCTTCTGCCTCTACCTTTCTTTCTTTTCTCCTCATTATCCTTTTAGTAGCCCTATCATAATATACGGTGCTGAAATCAGAGACTTCTTCCCCTTTTTCCTGTACAAAGGGTACTAACTGAATCATAGGGGTAGCAGCTATGATGGTAGTGGGCACTTGAGGGATCTGCACCTCGTGGTTTTCCACTCCCTGATGATGCTTCGGGAGCTTGCTGTTGCGTCAACTTTATCTGTTCAGCTTCTTTCTCTTGCAATTCTTCATCTATCTTTCTCTGGGGTTTGTCGGTTGCTTGCCTAGCAGCTTCTTCTGTTTTTCTGGCTGCTTCATTGGCTCGTTTAGCTTCTTCCTGGGAATATTTCCTCTTTTCTTCTTCTCCTTTTTGCATACATTCTGTAGCCTCATCTTCCAGCCTCTAAGCCTCCCCTCTTATCCTTTTGGCTGCTTCTTCAGCCTTAGCTTGGTCAGCTTTATCCTGTTCAGATCCTTTTCCACCCTTGGTGGGGTTTTTCGGTTTGAATCTCCTACTAAGTGCAGTCATGTTTGGTGCACTCCTGAAAACAGATTCATCTCGATCAAAATGGTGGGTGTACTCATAAAAAACCTTGTGCTTCTTGCAGTGCTCAGCCATTCTGCCATGAGTGTCATTTCGTCTGAAAGTCATCTCGCCAAAGTGGAACTTTCCTAGCTCCTCTATAAATTCTGCAGCTTGCTTCACATTGGCGAAACTGCAGCTGGCTAGCTTAAATGGTAGAGGTGGATAGGAAGTCTTCTTGTTCTGGAACAAGAAGTGACCAACTCCGTCAATAAACACTTGTCTAAATGTCTCTTTGTGGACTATATAATCCGTTGCCTACTTGGGCAGCAGATAAGGTGTTTTTGATCCACCAAACATTCTAAGATACATCCCGTTTTCTGTCAAGAAATAATCACCATACTCCTCTATTACCTTCTATGCCTCTTCAGACATGCAGTTACATTCCTTTCGGAAGATAAGCGTGTGCAGAGGCATAATAAAATGCTCACAGATTTCTCGGTAATAGCTATGGTACTAGTGAGCACCCAGTAGTTTGTAGGCTGCATACAAGGGCATTCTTTCCCTATAACAAACACATTTGAGCCCCGGGAAAGGATGGTGGCATAGTATGCAGTCTATCAGAAAGGAACTCATGTAGAACTCAGATTTTTTCCGGGATTCTCCTCCTCCTAGGGCTGCACCTACACAAGAAGAGAGACTGCTAGATACTAGGCTAGCCCAGTTGAAGATTGTTCCTTCTGTGGCTACATGAAACATAAGAGGTATCCACTCCAGTTTGAAGAGTCTACCATTGGCTCTTCCAAAGATCCGGTTTAGCATAAAGGCTATAAACCTGTAAGGAGCTCTTAAGCTCGTTGTGTCATAGTCCTCAGTTGCTCTGTGTCTATAAAGCTTTCCGGGTAAGAGCATTCTTCTTAGGGTTTCCACTAAATCCATCCTGAGGTTATCTAACCAATCGTTTGACAGGAAGACTTGGGGCTCTGGCAGGTGGTCCACCAATGCCACATATCCAGGGGTAGAGGCAGCATAGCCTTGACCTTCAACATTCCCCATCAGCATTGTGTTGTTGTTTGTGTGTGGTAGAATCCATCTCATCACATCAGAGCAAGGGAACAACTCTTGTCTGGTAGCCACCTTCATGATGGCGGATCTTTCAGTGTTGGCGTAAATAGGTTCTTCCTCAAGACCCATGTCTGGGACTTCCCTATGGGAAATTAGTCTGTATATCTCGCCCCATTTGTACTCAGGATCCATACCAGAGATACATTGGGTATCCTCATATATATACTCCTTCTGTGGGACGACCTCTATTGCTGTTTGTTCTTCGACAGCAGGGGCCTTCCTTTTCTGCCTTTTGGACATTGTAAATCCTTCCTGCAATGTAAAAACATTATGACATTTAAGCAGTTTGAATTTGTGAACATTGTGCAGCGATATATCCTTTCTCAAGTGTATCATAATTGTGACCAGTCCATAAAATCAAATCATAAGTCTCTCATACTGAACAATCAAACTAGCGTGCAGTATTGTGCAATGTGTCATTATCTTATGCAAAGTATGGTAATTTTCAATGCAACAAATACATATGTTGTTCATCCCTACAATGTCTTAAGACTATGGATGTGTTATTTCATGAGCTGACCTATATGCAGAAAGCCAATCAATCATACTTGTGCCAGGATTAAATCTACATTAAATTGCAATATGCCACTTTCCTCCTGGTAGCGATATAAACAAACTAGCATATTATGTACAATGTGCAATATTCCACCATTAATCTATTTCATTAACAAACAGAGTGAAGGTTCGCGACAGTAAACATTTTATCCATAGAGCTCAGCAAACGCGAGACTAATGACGACTCATGCGGCTTACGGCGGAAAAGGTCCATTAACTTGTCTATACATCGTTCGGGAATCATTTTACTTTCTGCACTGGATACTCCCATGAAAAACCACCCGTGCTGCTCTGAATCCACGCACTATAAACAGCGATACCTCCCCTTAAATGGCTATGGCTTTCAGGCGACGGGACCCGAAAGGACGGTGAGGGGTTTCGCAATCGACACGGGCTACTGCTGGAGTAGCGAAGGAGTGACACTGTCGACTGTAAAATCTCTTTCAACAACCCATCCCCCCCCCAGCAAACCAATGGATTCCTCGACGAAACTGCGCCTAACCGCGTGGGAAAAACAGCCTGGGTTCAAAACCCCTAGCAAGCACTAGGGAAACAATAGCCCACCAGACTCCCCAAAGCAATACTCAAACCCCGACCACTCCTTGTCTATCATGGTCTTGCAGGAAGGCTTGGCGCAGACGGCGTAACGGCCATCTGCGCCTAACCCCTTCAACCCTTGTGCGCGCGAGGCAGCAACTAAAAGCGAAGAGGAAATGGCTTAAATGGTCAACAGCCCCTCTCACCCTAGGTTAATATAAAACTAACTTGTACAAACTTGAGTCCTAGCTGTACGAGGGAAAAACGTCGGGGACCCCAAAACATGGGAGAAAATCAAAACCGCTCAAATGCAAATGAAAAAAAAAAACGGAATGAACCTACCTAGCGATCCGGTGAAAAACGAGCTGATGAAGGTTGGAATTCTACCCTCGCCACCTGGAAGCTGGTACACGACAGCTAGATCTTCACGCACTCCCAAGATCGACAACTCAACTCACCGCGACAGTGCTCGACAATAAAACACAATACAAACTACGAATTGTCACCCCATATAAATATAAAAGCCACACGTGCGGGAGCTTTAAATCGAACGGGGAATGAAAGTTGCGTCGGGCGACTAGAGCTTCAGTCCCTCCGCAATGGCGGATAATCCCCGGTACTAATTCACCCGCCTGGCTAAATATAACACGTGAACAAAATGACAGCCGGGCGTCGGTGGATACCTTGATCGGATGACCAAGAATCTGAACCCCTCCGCAACAACGGATGCTCGGAGCACGATGTTGTCTGCAATGAAAGAGCAAATGATGGCCAAGGCGCTCCGCTACAAAGCTGGCAAAAAACAAAACACACATCGGAGCACCAATGAAAGTCTAAGTCTGAAGTGATCCGCAACGACGGATGCCTGAAAAGGAGATCTGTCCACAGCATCAGACGAGGGAGACTTCAAATCCCTCCGACAAAGAATCCAAACCCGCCTGAAACGTCAAAGAATGAAAACTCACGCACAACGGTCAGAGCGAAAAGGATAGTCCACACCCGGAAACGCTCCGCAATGTCGAAGGGTAGGATCAAATATTTTCCCGCAACGGCGAAGAGGACAAAGACTTAACTTCCGATTGAACAAGGCTTCAAGAGATATGCAAGACGATGACGAATTCAACTAAGGATGGGATTCGTTAAAACATTGAAATGACCAAGCACCAATTGATTGACAGTAACCCAAAGTGCCGGAAGACGCTTTAAAATCCATAGGCCAAAAATCAATAGGCTGAAATCACGAAAAGAACTGACTAATTCAAAGTAAAGGAGGGTCCAAATTTTTTTAGAATTTTGGGAAATTGTTGCAGATGCAACAAGACCCACTTACACTGGACTAACTTTCTCCCTGGGGGAAGATCCACTAGCTCCCATGTGTTGCTCTTCTGGAGTGAGCTGAACTCCTCCTTCATGGCTGTTTTCCATCTTGGATCTCCTGCTGCTTCTTCATATGTTTGAGGATCAGACTCCACCATCAAATAGCATTTTTCAGCAAACATAGGATCCTTCATGCACAGACCACTCTCAAATTGAGATCTAGTCCTCCTTGTGTCATTGGGATGCCCAGCTAGCTCTCCTGCTACATGTAGTGTCTTGGATGCCTGTTTTGGCCTTGTAGGGCTGTTAGGGTCTGTAATAAACTCATATCCATCAGACAAATCAGAATCAGCATGTTCAATAAACTCTTTACTTACTTCTTGAGGTTCAGGTGGAGAAGAGGCTTCTCCAACTTCCACTGCTGCAAGGGGTTCTTCTTCAAACTGAACACACCTTTCGATGAAGGATTTGTTTGTGCTAAAATTTATCAGTTTTTACCCTTTTGAATCTTCATATTATCCAACAAAAAGACACTCTTGGATTTGGGGCTGCAAATCCTTCCTCTTCTCTGTTGGAATTCTAGCCCAAGCCTTCGAGCCAAAAATCCTGAAATGGGTCACATCTGGCTTGTGCCCACTCCATGCTTTGAAGGGAGTCATGCCATCAAGCTGTTTATAAGGCACCCTATTTTGAATATAGGCTACACAGTTGATAGCTTCGA
>LPNX010565289.1:750200-800146 GCA_001517045.1 Pseudotsuga menziesii | reverse complement strand
TAGGGTAGGAAGTGTGAGAACATGTATACCTTTTGAGCATGATTTGCAACTCCTTTTGCAATGACTCTACCACTTGAGATCTCTGTGATATCAACTTCACTAGGGGAGAATATGAATTTCTTAGGAGACCCAGTGTGGGTCATCTGGTACACTGACAAGAGGTTGGAGGCAAGACCAGGCACATACAAGACATTGTTGAACTGACCATGATCAAGATCAATCCTCCCTTTGTCCAAACTTTCAGTGAGAGAGTCATTTCCCAGTACTATAGATGGTCCTTTCGACTTGTCAAGTGAGGAGAAGGCCTCCTTGGTCGAAACCATGTGTCTTGAAGCTCCAGAATCAATGATAAAACTGGGTGAGCTTGATGTGCCAGCAACCAATGCATGAACTCTCTCTCTGTCATCTGAACTTGATCCTCCTTCTCTCTTCTTTGAGCTTTCTGGAAGGGAGATGCCATTCTTCTCCAGGAGTTGGGTCAGCATGTCTATTTGCTTCTTCATACAAGAGCTTTCAGTGTGATTTCTGTTATTGCAATATGCGCACTTGTTCATTTCACCTTTGTTTTTCTTCTTCTGGTAGTTCTTCTTGGAACCTTGTGGCTCCTCCGGAGACTGTTTCTTGTCTCTCTTTTGCTCAGGTGTCTTTTTAGCTTTATTTTTTCCTTTTGAATCCACCTTTGAATCTCCAACAATCAAAGCTTTATCTTTAGATGGTTTGATGGTGCCCATCATAACTAGCTTGTCATGTTCTTGTGTGAGAGATTCCATGAAATCTGCAAGGCTAGGCATCTTCTAGGTTCGAGCTGTCAGTTTTGTGGCATAGAAGGTGGAAACAAACACTGAATAGTTAGGGCCTAGCTTTGAGAGGATGGCCAGGACGAGCTGATCATCTTTCTTTTCGATCCCACACTGTTTCAGCTGCAAAACTAGTGCTTTGAACTTGGAGAAATATCGCTGCAAGGATTCAAAGCTATTTGGACTCAGAGAAATAAGCTCATTTTCGATTTGATGTCCCCTCACCTCATCTGTCTTTCCAAAAAGATCAGAAATATTCTCCCATAATTCATTCGGTGATGTCAATCCATCAAGATGGAAAAGGAGGTCTCTGGAAATACTCAGACACAGGAGACCATAGGCCTCATCCCTCCTGTTGTGCCATTTTATCTTCTCTACAGCAGCATTGGGCTCTGCTTATGTTGCCATAGTCACCCTGTAGAGGCCTTTCACTCTCAACAGTATCTCCATCTCTGCTTTCCATTCAAAGAAATTGAAGAGAGTCAAGATAGTTTTTTGTGATTGATCCATAGCTTAGAAAATCTGTCCCGGATGTCAGTAGAAGGCTCCCAGTCACTGATGTCGAACCTGCAAAAAAATTTTGAAGGAGAGAAATCGATCTATAATGGCTCTGATACCATGTGGAAATTGAACCCAGTGATAGATTAATTTTACTCACAACAATTAACAATTGATCATGCAAAATCACTCACAAAAGAGACTGAAATTGGAGTTGAACACTAAACTATATTAACTTAGTGTACAATAGCCAACCCTGTAACATTGTAGGTTTTTCAATAAATAAAATACATCATGGATTTGAATGCATGAGGAGCAATTCGAATCTAGCATAAAGCAGGCTTACTAAAAATAAGCAAATCCCCCATAGGTGTAAAAAGTTGATCCCAAATCTGTCATGGAGCTCACGAATTAGAAAAAAGGATTAGGTAAGCTAAAGAGTGGTGGAATGGAAGCTCATACATTCTTTTTCAAGGAGAAAAGAGTGGAGGATGAAGAGGACAAAAAACTAGTTCACCTCACCTAGTCTAGCTTTTCCATTTTCCTTAAAACACTGAAAAAGCAGGGAATAAAGCAGAAAAAGTAGAAGGGCACCTAAGAGGTCAGGAATAAAGTAGATTTGATTCCTTGTGCTTTCCCATGTGATACATGAGTCAAATAAGGCAATTTTGACCACTATGGATAGGTAAAAGACAACTTGCACAAGGTGGGACACATGAACTAGGCTAATAAGACAAAAATAATTAAATTAATGTCTAGGTGTGTAAACTATGGGTTGATTATTCTAAAAAAAATTTAGAAGGTCAACATTGAGACAGAGGAGCAGCCAAAGTTCATGAATGTTGGGGACTATTGGGGTGAGTAAACAATGGAAACGATCACTGACTTGTCACATGAATTTCAAGACTTGTTTCCTACGAAGTTTTCTAAGATAAAGGAGATATTGGGAAATTTAGGAGAGATGAAGATCCCAATGAAACCAACTACGAGGTTGGTGAGGCAACGTCTGTATTTCTTGAATCCATGATACAAGGAGAGGGTCAACGCAAAGCTCGACAAAATGCTAGATGCAGGGATAAAAGAACCATTTCAAGAATAAGAATGGATCAGTTGCATGGTTGTGCAAAACAAGATGATAGGTGAGGTTCAGATTTGTGTCAACCTTAGAAAACTGGATGATGCATGTCTACATAATCCATTTCGATACCTTTTACTGACGAGGTACTGGAAGGAGTGGGCGGTCAAGAAATGTACTCATTCACGGATGGATTTTCTGGCTATCACCAAATTGAGATCATGAAAGAGGATTATCATAAGACAACCTTTGTTACTGAATGGGGATGTTTTCAGTACACTATTATTCCATTTGGACTGAAGGATGCACTTGAGATATTCTCCAGAATTATTGTCGATGCATTCAAGGATTTTACTCAAAAGTTTCTTGCAGTTTACATGGATGACCTGAATGTTTTATTGATTAATCAAGGACAACCTGGAAAACCTACGACTGATGCTGGAGTGATGTCGATAGCATCAGATCGTGCTAAACTTGAAGAAGTGTATTTTCTATGCACCTTTTGGGATGTTATAGGGACGCATTGTTTGTAAGCAAGGGCTATTGGTTGATTCATCCAAGATTGCGCTGATTTTGATCTTGCCACCACCTATAAATGTGAAGTAGCTTAGAGAAACACTGGGGCACACATGATACTACCACAAGTTCATTAGAGGTTATGTCACGATCACAACCCCTATGGAGAGGTTGCTGAATAAGGATACAGTTTTTGCATTGAGTAACGAATGTCAGGGAAGTTTTGATACATTGAAGGAAAAGATGGCTTCTGCATCGATATTGACTTTCCCTGATTGGAAGAAGGAGTTCCATGTTCATGTTGATGCATCATCAACTACGCTAAGATTAGTCCTAGCTCAGCCAAGTGAAGGTAATATTGGTCACCCAATCTCTTTCTCTAGTCAAAAGCTGTCGTCCACAGAGAAGAATTATACTACAACAGAGATGGAAGGCCTAGAAATCATATATGCACTATAAAAATTTTGACACTACCTGTTGGGAGTGTTACACTCAAATGCATTCACCAGCATGTGATAAGATCCCTAACATCTCTATTTTTCCCTCAATCCCAAACTTGAAGTGAAAACAATGCTTTAGATGTTGACCCTAACATGCAAAAATTCAGCACCGCTCATACCCTCAAGCAGAAAAGTGGTACCTTATGCAGCACCGCCCAAGTAATGTGGAAACCAAGAGGTGCCACCACCTTTATCCTTTGTATTTGGTGTGGTTCTCACCCATCACCACTCTTTCATAAGAGAGTATAAGCGGTGCCCTTGGTAAAAAGTGAAAAAAGGAGGTTTCATGAAGATTCTAGAACAAAAACCTCATGTCTAGCCTTATCCCTACTCACTTGGGTCAGTTAAGCTCGAGATCCCTCCTTTGAAAATCTCATGGCCACCTCACCCACCAATTTCTCAAATATTCCTATCCCTTTGATCCCTATAAATACAAGCTCATACTCCATGGTTTAGGGGAGAAGAAAGAAGTAAAGTTATGTTGCTAGATTAACATCTTGGTCTAACCCATTAAAGAGCATAGAGGAGCAAGTTGGAGCTATCGGGGATGAGGTGCTAGTCTTGTGAAGGAGTGCATTGACACTAAATAAAAATGATTGTAAGATCTTTCATTCATTTATTAATGAAAAGTTGATTTCCTTCCCTTATATCTATTGTGTTATAATCTCACATATATATTGTTGGATTCCTTGGTCACTAATATGAATATATGGATAGTTTTCTGGTATCTTTGATGTTGTTGTATCTTTGATGTGTTTTTGCAGGTCATTCATTAGAGATTTTATTCTAGGAATCTAGAGCTTCCAGGGAATGTCTTCAACCTAGTTGTTACTGATTTGTTCTGGATCTAAACCATTCACACCAGAGGAACAACTTCTATCCGCAATAGGTGATATATTCCTGATAACAGGGAGGTCACTTCAAGATGTTTACAGATCACTCTGCTTTGAAATACCTCATGAATAAGCCTATGTTGGGGGGGGGGAGATATGCCGTTGGATTCTTCTCTTCCATTAGTTTCATTTTGATATAATTGTGAAGTCAATTTGCTTGAATGTTGGCCTAGAACACTTATCACGAATTGAGACAGGTGAAGAACCAACAAATATTGAACATGGGTTTCCCGATGCACAACTATTCAGAGATGCGGTGGTTGATGACTATTATGAGAAAATAGTTCAGTTTTTGGCAACGAGAACAACACCAGAAGGAATTACTACAAATCAGAAGAAGTAGTTGGTGTTCTGAGCCACAAATTTCTAGTTCATCAATGGAGAAATCTATAAACTAGGACCGGATGAGATTCTACGACGATGTGTCCTACTGCATGAACATGGGAAAATGTTGGTAGAGGAAGATGGAGGATTCATAGTTTGACACTATCAAGTTTGTGCTACTTCCAGGAAGGTGCTCCATGGAGGGATTTGGTGGCCGAATATCCATGGTGATGCGACAGATTATGCACAGACTTGCAACGTTTGTCAAAGAACTAGGAAATCGTCGATGAGGGATGAAATTCCATTAGTACCTCAGGTGATGCTAAAACCATCTAATAAATGGTATGTGGAATTTTTGGGACCAATCAACCCTCCTAGGAAGAGAAATGATGCATGATACATCATTACAGTGACAGAATACTTGACTAGATGGGCGGAGGCCACACCTGTTATAGAATGTACCTATGTGACAACAACGTCGTTCCTATTTGATAATGTTGTTACTCAATTTGGATGTCTAGAGATACCAATGAGTGATCAAGGGAGTCACTTCATTAATAGAACGGTCAGTGCATTGACAAAGGAGATTCAAATACAACATAAGAAGAGTACTCGATATCATCCACAAGCAAATGGGAAACTGGAGGTGTTCGACAAGGTGTTGGAGCATGTGCTCACAAAGGTACGTAATGCGAAACCGTGATGATTAGGATTTGAATATTCCAACAGTCTTATGGGCATATCAAACCACTTGAAAAATATTGACATGAAAAACATCGTTCAAGTTAGTGTATGGGAAAGAGGCATTCATGTCGATGGAATACATTGTTCCAAGTTTGCACATTGCAGCAGGGACATGCATGGATGATGAAGGCACATTAGAATAATCCTTGAGCAGTTGGTGCAGCTAGAGGAAGATCATTTTGTTGCAGGTTTTCACCAGCACATTGAGAAGGATCAACAAAAATCCTAACATGATCAACATATTAAGAACAAACATTTTCAGCAAGGAGACCTATCACTAATATATGAAAACAAGTTCACTAAACATCTAGGTAAGTTATATATGCATTGGCTAGGTCCGTATGTTATCAGCTCCATTATTGCAGCAGGTGCAGTACAACTGCATCAATTTGATGGAGAGATGCTACCAAACCTAGTGAATGGTAGTAGGTTGAATCCCTACATGATAGGCTAGGAACCGCACAAAGCTTGAGGCAGTACGCGAAGCGAAAAAAGAAAAAAAAGTTTTGTTTTTTCATAGGATGGCAGTTAGAAGGATGGCGCATTAGGAGGAAGAGGACGCACAAGAAGAAGAGTCAGTATCATATATAGGGAGTCATGTCGTGACGGCCACAAAGATGTGATAGAGTCAAATCAATAATAAATTGGGTAGTTAAAATAGTTAATCGGTGACGCTCTTGGAGGAGATGCTATTAATGATGGATCCGATCGTTCGATTGATAGGATCAACGGTGGATTCAGGTGATTAATGCATGATTTGGTCGTAGTTATTAAAAGGGATCATAATCATTTGGTCATACTAGATGGGAGATCCACTCGGAGCTATAAGAAGAAGATGAACATGGTCATAATTTACCATTATGCAATCTCGAGTTGTCGACATAGTTGCAGAGCTGTGAAAGAGTGATTGTTTGAGTGGCAGAGTGAAGTGAGTTTGGGGTGCCTGTTGAGAAATTGGGGAAAATTTGTGGAATGCTGAGTGAGTTAATTACAGTAGAGATTTAAAGTGAGAGGGACTCACTAGTTATAGGGTTTCCCATTGAAGAAGAAGTTGCAAGGATGCAAGTGGGTTCATCATCAGTTCCAAAGAAGAAGAGGGGGGAACAACGACCCAAATCCCCAGTTCAGAAGAAGTGGCAGACTAGAAATTATATGCAGGAATAGGAGGAGGAACTTGCACAGATGGGTCCATCGAATTTAGGAGCTAAGGAATCATCAGGCCACATAGGGGTATCCACCACAGATATTCCTGGGTATGTACCTCCTTTTCGGCTCGATGCGAAGCTGAGGAAGATCACAAAGAATCATAAGTACCCATCCAGGATGCTGACGATACCACAAGTCATGGTATGTACCATGGACATCGTTCCCTTGATCATGAGGATGAAATATGAGGATCATGATATGCTTGCATCGACAAAGATTACTGCAGATTAATATGTACCTGCAGCATAGGTAGGCGGTGCCCCAGTAGCATGGATTCCACATGATTGGGTGCATGGTTTGGATATATTAGAACTATTGGGACTTATCAACATGCCACACTTTGGGCGGTTGATGAAGGAAAACAAATTCATGAAGGATCTCTTGGTGTACTTCCATAGAGGGATTCTGTGGCTAGACTGGTCGATTGCAGTCATTTTGGTGCTCATTTCATTCATCATAGGGCTGCCCAAGGAAGTGCCCGACCCATCATAGTATTTTAAAGGGAAGGACAACGAAAAAAAATTGCCCACAAAGCTAAAGAAAAGATATAAATTGCAGTGTGATGGGTGGGCGTACTTTATTGATAGTATAAATGATTTGGATGTTCACATGACTGCGAGAATTATAGCTAGAAAGATAGTCAGAAAGAACTAACCCAACCAATCTAATTCAGGGGTCATCGCATGATGAACTAGTCATTATTCCTCATGAAACGGTTCACGGACGATGTGCTCGCGGCCCAGGAGGGGAAGTGATAGTTCACCTATAGCTGGTTACTTATTTTGATTGTGATTGTGTCTTGGATGGAGCCAGAAGATTATCAAGGGATGGACGTGGATGCAACAAAGGTTTGTAAGGGAGTGCGATACCAGAACCTTTGATATGTGAAGGAAACAAAGTGACTCAAGGAATGTGCAATTCAGTTCTTGTTATATTGGAAGGTGCTACAAGATACAATGATAAAGGTTCCATGACTTACAGAGGAAGAAATGGTGAAATACCAACATGTTGTTTAGTTTGCAATTGATCTGCATGCTTTCATGTGTAGGCATGACGATACCTAGATAAACAGTGGCTGCCCAAAACGTATAAGGTTTCGGATGTGAAGCTGGAAAATATTATTTCTTATTGGCCCATGGAGTGGTGTGCACCTGTCAGCTTCATTGAAGTGCCAACGAGTCCACTAGCTTATGCACCAGTGGATCCTCTACCCAACCCACCAAGTGACCATGATTTCGATGAAGCGTCATCATGAACCCCCACTTATTCAGAAGTAGAGTGGGTATTTGAGGAATCTTGCACGAAGAAGAGATAGGACCAGGGTGATCAGCAGCACAACAATAGTGACTGAGGAGCAGTTGAGCGGTATCATTGCGACTATTACAATGGTGATTGATGTGACAGGAGAAAATATCAAGAATCAAGTGATAGATGGACTTGGTGAGTTAAAAATGAACCTTGATTCATTGATTGACGCAGTTTTACATAAGGTGTCAGAGTAAACCACTCTGCAAAAGGTTGTATTGATCAACATTGTGTTGAGGCCCAGATATTCGATGGCAACAATAGTAAGGGATTCTCCCCAGTCAACGTTCCCAACTAGCCCATGACTGTTTGGTATGGGGAATCCGTCTGGTTTGCAGTCCGGCTACCATAGGTCAAAGTAACAAAAATAAAGGCTTTACCAGTTGCAGCTCGGTCCACCGTGTATTTTGTATTTTTGACTTAAGTATGATATCCAAGTGCCTAATTAACCATGCAGGGTGATAAGATGCAATGAGCATTCACAATGTGATGCGCAGGTTCTTACCTCTCGTCTTAGACTCACTAGCATCTAAATCACATACGATGAGAAATTAAAACTACCTACCTACCTAATCTATCCCTAGGGAGCAAGATTATCATTCATTGGTGAGTAATATATTTTGTACATGCATAATGAAAATCTACAGATAGCTGACACTTCTTTCAAGACACATGAACAATTGCAGATTTTTCGAACAACCAGTTAGCCAATTGTTTTATGAACAACTTTCATTACTCACAGTGGAAAATATCACAAAATATACTGAAAAGCATTCAACAAGAACATAGGTTTAGGAATTTAAACACTCTCACAGTTAACAAAACACAACGGAAAATGAAATAGTTCCCCTTCAACATTGTTCATTTAATCCCATTGATACATTCCACATTTCGCTTTCTCTAGCGGGAAAAAGTTGCAGTCTCTGATTGTAAAACGAAATAGTTCCTCTTACAAGCAAATGATTTACAAGTTTTTTCTAGGGAAAAAGTCCTATCTAAGTTCTACTTTCAAATATTTAAACTACAACTGCAGACCGCTTGGGCTGCCCCCCAAACGTCTGACCTTTCAATTCCTCAATGCTTCATATTCCTGCATGCTCATGATTGGCTGAGTAACTGCCAGACCCTTCAGAGCTGCTCCTCTGTCACCATTCATTTTTGTCTTTTCCTTCGTTTTTCCTTCTTGCGATCCTGCTAGTTTTGGCCCTTCCTCTACCAAATGGTCTGTCTTCCTCCACGCCGCGGTAGTTTGACCGATCTCTCGAACCCACCTACAATTAATCGACAAGCATCATTCATTGGAATGGAGTTTTAAACATTAAAATTAACCACCTGAAACAACTAATCCACAAGAAGACGGCCAGGTGCATCTCTTGATCTTGAAAGAGTTTTGATTAAGCCTTGGGCGGGAAAGTTCTAAATCGGCAGTCGAAGGGCTTTGACATGGGACGAGAAAAGGATTTCCTAGCTACAACGGTGGAAAAGAAAAGGGCTAAAGTCACATGAAATGTGGGTGGGAGAAGCTTTAACAGGAAGTCGGATGGCTTTACACTTCAAAAGCTAAAGACTTTGAGAGCCGCAACGACGGAAGGGACAAGAGCTAGAGACATCCGAAACACGGGCGGGAAAAGCTCAATCAGAAGTCAGAATAAATTACATTGGAATCCAAATGACTTTCCCAGCCACAATGGTGGAAAATAAAATGCTACGGGTATGCGACGAAAAGGTCAATCACGCCTCGACAGTCGGAGCTCTTCATACTTCAGATGGCTAAATGATTTGGGAGCTGCAACGGCGGACGGGAAAAGGCTATCAGCCGCTGATTTAACATAGTAAGATGCCTGATCAATAAAAATGACTTAAGTGTTTTGGACGGCTTCTCAAATTCAACAATGGACAGAAACTTGTTATAACTTCGCAACGGCGACCCACAATAAAGAACACTTGGTTGAAAACAAACTTAGAATCTGTGACTCACCATAAATTCCAAATGCAATAAAAAATCGAATCTTGGGCAAGATTTAAACTTTTACAATCATTTAAATTAAAACACGACAAAAAACTCAAAGGATCCAACGATTAAAACAATGCAAAATCATGAGGAGGGGCCCAAATTTAAGAAATTTGGGAAGAAAAGTTGCAGCTGCAACAATTGGCGATTACTTGGTGAACCTAGATCTCTGGGCAGTCGTTCTTTGAGTAACAGACTGTTTAAAAATAAATGCATCTATTGAATTATTCGAGCTATCTGGATTTCTCAAATGCCAGAAGTGTGTACCTTTAATCATTGATGATAGTCCAATTTGGGAGAGTGGAAACCAATATTTTCAAGTCCAGATAACTCTGTTGAGGCCAGTGGATAAGTTTCATTATTACTTTTGTTTTCAAGTAGCTGATAGCTTGGACACCACAGGATCATAGTATATGGTAAACAAAAGTATTCGTTTTTTCCTCATTCCCATGCCACTTTAGCACTTTTGTGCTTCTGGACTTTTGTCCTTTTTATATATGAGTCCTCCTGCATGCCTTTCTTACTGAATCTTAATTTAGGATCCTCTATCCCATAGTGTCCTTTTTTGTGAGTGGTGTACTTCAAGTTTCAGCTCACGGACGGAGGGGATCTTTCGGCAATTTAGTACTTATGATTCAGCACCTGCTTTGATTTATGATTCTTTCATCAGATTTTTTGACTCTTTATTTGCCTTTTGGCATTCGTTTCTTGGCATGGGATCATTTATATTTAATATACTGTTCACCTTGCTCCTTTCCATGGGTCCTCTGCTGTCGCTCCTTAGAACATTTTAGGTGTGACATGGATGGAGCCTCAACATAGTATTCCAGACTCTTCGGATCAGGTTTATTTCACAAGGGTTAAGCAGGACTTCAATGCACACAGAGCTTATCTGAGAAAATTGCTAAACTAGAAGAAGTTCTTTTAGCAATACGCAGTCTGAGACCCAAAAATGTTTATCATTCCCAAATATTTTGATGTTCTCCATGCAACCGCGGGTTCATTCCCTTTATTGAAACCAAGAAAATCAAACTAAATCAAGCTGAAAAAACATCACTCAAAGGACAGCCAAACATGTTATTTATATACATGACAGAAGAACTCAAAGAAACTCAGTAAAAATAAGGCTTGAGAACCAAACTATTCACTGGTAAGTTCTCTTCCCACCCCTGTAGATCCTGAAACTTATAAGTAGAAGGGCCAAGCTTTGCTGCAATCTGAAAAGGGCCTACCCACAACTGATGGAATTTAGTGTGCTTTCCTTTCTCATCATGGGGGTGATCCCATTTGAGGACTAAGTCCCCTACTTCAAAGTCTTTTGTTCCAGCTTTATGTTTGTCAAACCATCTCTTTACTAATTCTTGTTGTTTCTTAAAGCATTCTCTGGCTTTAGATCTATCCTCTTCTGCTTTCAGGAGATTATATATTCTTATTTGCAAAACTCCATCATCCGACCCTCTAGACTCTTGAGCTAGTATGGAATATGGTAGCATGATATTGGGAGGAAGGATGGCTTCTTTACCATATACAAGGGTATATGGAAACACTCCAATCGCAGACTTGGGGGTGACTCTATCATCCCAAAGGGCATTTGGTAATTGTGAGTGCCAACTCCTCTAGTTTTCTACCACATTCTTCTTTAAAATTATAATCATATTTTTGTTAGAGGATTCAGCCAGGCCATTTCCTTGTGGATAGTAATTAGCAGAATAATGCAATTTTATCCCTTTATCATGAGAAAAAGCAGTCAATTTAATTGATGAAAAGTACTTAGCATTATCAAATACTAATGAAACTGGAAATCCAAACCTGGTCATGATATGATCTTGCAGGAAGCTGATGACTTCATCTTCATTTATCTTGCGCAACGGGATAGCTTCTACCCAACGAGTGAAATAATCAGCAGCGGTCAGAATGTACTTGTGCTGCAGAGAGGAATTTGGTTTTATTTCTCCAATAATATCCAGCCCCCATTGCTCGAATGGCTTTGTGATCATCACAGGCTTTAGGGGTGCTGCTGCTTTAGATTGTCTCTCGCTACACCTTAGGCAAATATCACACTTTCTGACATGTGCGTGTGCATCTTTGAAGAGCGTAGGCCAATCGTAATTGGCTCTAAGTATTTTGTGGGCCGTAGTATCTCCTGAATAATGTCCCCCAGTAGGACCTTCATGAAATTCTGACATTACTTTCTTCACATCTTCCTCTTCTAAGCATCTGAGAAGAACCCCGTCACAATTCTTTCTGAATAATACTCCTTCAACAAGTTGATAGGAGGCTGATTTAAGACGCATCGCTCTTCTTTGCTTGGAACTCCAATGTTCTGGAAACAGTCCTACCTATAAGTAATGCACAAGGTCTCTATACCAAGACTCAGGAGCTGTAAACAAAGGACATACATCCATTAAATGTAATTTGGCTTTATCTTCCCAGGCATGTTCTTCATTTTTTCCATTTTCAGTCATCTGTTTGCACAACCCTTGTCCTTTAACTATAGATGCTGGCTTGAATTCAAGGTCTTACTCTTGAAGAGATGTTACCTATTTGCCTCTTCTTTCTCCCAACTCCTTCTATATAAGAAGAGACCTTACAGCTGGGTAGGGGACGATCACCTTGGTTCTATTTTTTAAAATATAAGGCCTGAATTTTTTTACTTCCTTGAATACAGTGTAAGCTTGTTTATCAACAACTGGGTAGTTCAATTTGGCCCCCTGTAGACCAGTACTCATAAATGATATTGGGAATTCATCCCCCCCATCTTCCTTTTGGGTGAGCACCGCTGCTAGTGAATCATCGGATGCAAAGGTATACAAGATAAAATCTTTGTCGAGATTTGGGATTTTTAGGGATGGTGCGTGTGCGACAGCAGTTTTGATTTTGCTGAATGCGCTCTTCTGAATTTTAGTCAACTTGAATAGTGCATTTTTCTTTACCATCTACTGTAGTGGTTTGACAATCTGAGCAAAATCAGGCACAAATCTTCGCATGAACTTTATCGTTCCCATAAATGATTGCATCCCCTTTTTATTATGGGGCAAGGGGATTTGTTCAATAGCCTTAATCTTTTCTGGATCTATAGAGATTCCTTTCTTCGAAACTATGTGACCCAACAACTTTCCCTCCGTGACAACGAACACACACTTCTTAGGATTGAGTGAGATGCCATATTTTCGACAACGTTTGAAAATTTTCCTTAAGTGAAACAAGTGCTCTTCTCTTCTCTTCAAGAATATTGTAATATCGTCAAGGTATACTACAGCACTTCATCCAATCAATCCACGGAAATCTATGTCCATAGCCCTATGAAATGTTGCTCCAGCATTTATAAGCCCAAAGGGCATCCTTTTGTAGGAAAAGGTTCCCCATTTGGTCCTGAACGTGGTCTTCAATCTGTCTTCTTCGGCTACTAATACTTGATTGTAACCAGAGAAATCGTGTAACAATGAAAACAATTCAGAACCTGAAACCATTTGTAGCAGTTGCCCCATGGGTGGAACATGATAGTTATCTTTGTCTGATGCACGGTTTAGGTTCCTGAAATCCACGCAGAGTCTGATTTCTCCAGACTTTTTTCTTACTAGTACCAGATTTGATACCCACTCAGAGTGTTTGACTTTGAAAATGATTCTAGCATCCAATAATTTCTTCACTTAACTTTGAATCAGCGGTTCCAATTTTGGATGCATTTTTCTTAACGGTTGCTGATATGGCTTGACACATGCTTTAATGGGGACGACATGCTTGATGATGCTGGTGTCATATGTTTTCAAATATTCATACATCCATGCGAAAACATATTTATATTGTTTAAATAGACTGATGAATCTGCCTCTTTCTGCTGGTGAACAACATTTGCCGAGATTCACAAATTTGGGATTCATCTCAGTCCCTAAATTTATCAGCTCGAACTGTAGAGATGAGCTGTGGGTCTTCACGTTGGCTGGTCTTCTGAATTTTTCATTTAAATCGAACATTTTTTCTAACGTTCTGACTCCTTTAGGAATGAAATTGTCATATTTCATCTCGGCTTGATGTTCGTCATCATCTATAATGGCTCCTTTAAAGACCTCATCATTTGTCAAGCACTCTATTATTTGCTGATCATCGTCGAACACTCAGAAGTTGGTGATCATATCCAGTACTGAGGGCCTGAAAAGAAGTTCGACAGAACTCGATTATTAGTGGGTACGAGCCTAGCGACTGATGTTGCCAACAGGTTAGCTGCTGCATTTTTAATTCTTGGAATTGAAATAATGTTGAATGCATTAAAACATTTAAGTAGGTCCCATACCTCATTTTGGTAATCTTTCAAGTGAGGGGAAACACAATGTATTTGATTTCGGATTTGTTTCACAATAATTTCAGAATCCCCAAAAACTTTTAGATTACTTACCTTTAATTCAATCGCTTTCTTGAGTCCCTGCACCAGTGCTTCATACTCAACTGTATTATTAGTACACTCAAACTCTAATCTACATGAAAGGAAATGTTTATTATTCTATGGGTTGATCAGGACACAGCCAGCCCCTGACCCTTCTAATGTCTTAGAGCCATCAAAAAACAAAATCCAAAAATCACTAACTACTGAATGTGAATCAATTCCTACTGCTAAGTCTACTATTTTACAGTCAATCTCATCAGCCTGTGAGAAACAAAGGAGATCAGGCTGAGTGTTTGATGTGTTGCTGGCTTCTTCTGCTTGGTAATTTCTTGGTTCTAACTCAATAAAATAGTTTCCCAATACAGAATCCACTGGTTCATTCTTCTCATTCAGTTGAGTAACATTGTATCTCATGTGAGGCTCCCTTAAAATCTTAATCTAGTTCGGACTCCCTTTGTATGGAAACCATAGATGCGACCAATCTGAGGCGAAATATCCATTTAATTTGGGCGACCAATATCTACTCAGGACAAGACCATAAGCGTCTGGTATATCAACCACCACGATGTTAATAACTTGGCATGCTTTGTCATTGGATTCCTGACGGACGAGGACATCTTCCATCTCACCAATTACCTTTACATCTGTCCTATCCAACTGAACAACCCTCCACGTGGATGGCTTAGGCTGCCCATTTATCTTTTTACAGACTGATATGGGCATGACATTAACTGACGCTTGAGTCTACCAGACAATTGTGCACGTTATGATTAAAAATTTCAAATGTGAGGAGGAAAGGTAGATATTTGCTTTTAGACTTACCTCCAACGCTGGTTTCTCCAATTTCTTCTTCTTCCTAAGGTTGATTATCCATGGGAAGCTTCTTATCTGATGCTTCAAGTGCTTTCAACAGTATTTCTTTTTGCTACGGCACTTTACACATTTAGAATAGTGGAACATTCGCCTTTACCTTCTTTAAATCCTCCACAATGTCATAATCCATCGGCGGTTCAATGTGATGAGTTTTATCAGCATTCATCGTTTCTTCACTTGGCTTGGCCCGCGCGTTATTTTTCCTAGGATCTTGGCTGGTAATAGTGAATTCTTGAACTATATCAGCTGGGGGTCTGTTTTGAAATTTCTTAACATTCTTTTGCAGCCTTTTGATCCTTGGGAGAATGAAACTATTTTCTTTAATTGGCCCTTGGCTTCTTGTTGCTACGTTGGTTTCCATGACGTCCTTGTAGCCCTGAATCTTTTCTTCTCCTGCATCAAACAATCAAACAGAATCCCACAAAACCATAGTTTCATCTTCCTGCTCTTTTGTTGAAGTAGTATTTTCTTTTCTTTCTTCAGCTCCCTCTTCTGTTAATCTAGAATCCAAGAGCTGATTCGTGACCAACGTCATCGAATTTATCCATTGAGGACAATTCTTTTTAGAGTGTGGTTGTTGGTGGAAAGTGCAGAAATTGTCCATGCCGACCTCTATTAGATTCATAGATGCAGTATTGTGAGGAGGAGGTTGAGACTGATGGTTATCCTCTCTTTTCTTATAATATGGCTTATAAAACTTTTGTGCTTCCTTTTCTTTCTCCATATCTATGATTTTGTTGGAAAAATTTTGCATCATTTTGGCCATATTTTCCAAATCTGGCAACTTTTCTTCCTTAGGCTTAGTAAACAATAAGGCTTTTCTTCCCGCACCTTTCTCTCTTGATTGTTCTGGATAGTCTTCAATGCTCTCTCTTTCAGCTTCCACTACTTCTGCTTCTTCATAGGTTTCCATCAAGGTAGGCTTGGCCCTACCTTTGGCAAACATGGCCAAATCAGGGCCTAAAGCGGAAGTATAATACTCAATCAATACCTTTCCCGAAGGCTTATCTGTTTCAGAGAAATTCTTTAGATATGCTGCAAACCTTTGTGTGAAACTGTGCACCTTTTCTTTTCTTTCTTTATTCAACGCGCACAGCCCTTTCATGAGAGTTGCATGAGTTTTCTGAGTTGCATACTTACTTCTGAAAATTCTTTCGAAGGTATCCCAATCAGGGATAGAGTTAGTAGGAAATCCAAAGTACCATGACGATGCAGCTCCTTTAAGGGTATGTGGGAAAAGTCTGCAGACTACATCTTCATATTCCCTGGCCCTTAATCCTTCAATTACCAAATAAAAACTTTGTAGATGATCTACAATTATTTTCTCATTTGGGTCGAACTTGGGCAACATCTTGTCAAAGGATTGAGGTAGGTCATGTAATGGAGGTGTCAGGTTTAATGGTGATCTGGCTCTCCATGCAGGTGGTGGATTATGTGGGTTAGGTGGTGGATTAGCATTTACTCTTGCCATGAGTCTAGGTGGAGAGTGAGGAGGTGAGCCAATAGGAGTGCGAGAAAGAGAACTATGAGGGGTATTTGGGCCTTCTTGGTTCAAAGGTAGTAGAACTTATTGTAAGGTTGTTTCTACAAGCTCTTCCCAGTCTCCAACCAACACTGAGTCTTCCTCCACAGGACAATCTTTCTTTTTATACTCTCTTCTGGGAAATTCAGGGATGATTGGCAATCCTCCAATCTTCTTTACATATGCCCTGGTGTGTCTTCTCAGATCATTAACAATTTCATTGCTAATAGAATATCGATGTTATCTTTCTTTCAGAATTGTATTATGGAACCCACTACTCTCAGAACTGTTACCGGTGGAATAATCTCGGGAACACAGGTTTCCTCGGCCAGCCATACACTGGCGTCCCTCCTTCTAAAGCCAAAACTGTTGAGGCCCAAAAATTCGTAGGCAACAACAGTAAGGGATTCTCCCCAGTCAATGTTCCCAACTATCCCGTGACTGTTTGGTATGGGGAATCCGTCTGGTTTGCGGTCCGGATACCGTAGGTCAAAGTAACAAAAACAAAGGCTTTACCAGTTGCGGCTTGGTCCACCGTGTATTTTTTTATTTTTGACTTAAGTATGATATGAAAGTGCCTAATTAACCATGCAGGGTGATAAGATGCAAGGAGCATTCACAATGTGATGTGCAGGTTCTTACCTCTTGTCTTAGACTCACTAGCATCTAAATCACATACGACGAGAAATTAAAACTACCTACCTACCTAATCTATCCTTAGGGAGCAGGATTATCATTCATTGGTGAGTAATATATTTTGCACATGCATAATGAAAAGATACAGATAGCTGACACTTCTTTCAAGACACATGAACAATTGCATATTTTTTGAACAACCAGTTAGCCAATTGTTTTATGAACAACTTTCGTTACTCACAGTGGAAAATATCACAAAATATACTGAAAAGCATTCAACAAGAACATAGGTTTAGGAAGTTAAACACTCTCACAGTTAACGAAACACAGCTGAAAACGAAATAGTTCCCCTTCAACATTGTTCATTTAATCCCATTGATACATTCCACATTTCACTTTCTCCAGCAGGAAAAAGTTGCAGTCTCTAATTGTAAAACGAAATAGTTCCTCTTACAAGAAAATGGTTTACAAGTTTTTTCCAGGGAAAAAGTCATGTCTAAGTTCTACTTTCAAATATTTAAACTACAACTTCAGACTGCTTGGGATTCCCCCCAAACGTCTGACCTTTCAGTTCCTCAACACTTCATATTCCTGCATGCTCGTGATTGGCTGAGTAACTTCCAGACCCTTCAGAGCTGCTCCTCTGTCACTATTCATTTTTGTCTTTTCCTTCTTTTGTCCTTCTTGCGATCCTACTAGTTTCGGCCCTGCCTCTACCAAACGGTCTGTCTTCCTCCACACCGCGGTAGTTTGACCAATCTCCCGAACCCACCTGCAATTAATCGACAAGCATCATTCATTGGAATGGTGTTTTAAACATTAAAATTAACCACCTGAAACAGCTAATCCACAAGAAGACGACCAGGTGCATCTCTTGATCTGGAAAGATTTTTGATCAAGCCTTGGGCGGGGAAGTTCTAAATCGGTAGTCAGAAGGCTTTGACATTGGATGAGAAAAGGATTTCCTAGCCGCAACGGCGGAAAAGACAAGGGCTAAAGTCATGCAAAACGTGGGTGGGAGAAGCTTTAACCAGAAGTCGGATGGCTTTACACTTTGGAAGCTAAAAGACTTTGAGAGCCGCAACAATGGAAGGGACAAGAGCTAGAGACATCTAAAACGTGGGTGGGAAAATCTCAATCGAAAGTCGGAAGACATTACATAGAAATCAAACTAACTTTCCCAGCCACAACGGTGGAAAATAAAATGCTACGGGTATGCGACGAAAAGGTCAATCACGCCTTGACAGTCGGAGCTCTTCATACTTCGGATGGCTAAATGATTTGGGAGCCGCAACGATGGACGGGAAAAGGATATCAGCCAACTATTTAACATAGTAAGACGCCTGATCAATAAAAATGACTTAAGTGTTTTGGACAGCTTCTCAAATTCAACAACGGACATAAACCTGTTATACCTCCGCAACGGCGACCCACAATAAAGAACACTTGGTTGAAAACAAACTTAGAATCTGCGACTCACCATAAATTACAAATGCAATCAAAAATCAAATCTTGGGCGAGAGTTAAGCTTTTACAATCATTTAAATTAAAACACGGCCAAAAACTCAAAGGATCCAATGATTAAAACAATGCAAAATCATGAGGAGGGGCCCAAATTTAAGAAATTTGGGAAGAAAAGTTGTAGCTGCAACACATTGGGATGCGGATTAGGAATGTGCAAATTGTGTCACATGCGATCGATACCAATAGTGAGGACCTCAATTCCACACTTCAACAATTACAAGAGGTTTTACTATACGTCAATGTGCTATCAACCAAGACATTAGTGTAGTTACAGATATTTTCCAATCATGAGTTGGTGGATGGGGAGAAAATAATTGGCGACCACTTGTTGATGCCGCAGGAGAAATAGGCTGAATAAAAAAAAGATATTGAGGCACTAACGAAGGATTAATATTGGATGACAGAGGAGAAAGTAAAGGATATTTCAGAGCTCAAGAAGGAGTGGGATCGACTAGTAGTGGATAAATCCAAACTCTAGTACCACAGGGCACGGTTAGAACATGCATTTTCTGCTACTTGTCAACATATACTTGAAAGCATGGAGGGTATGGATGCAGAGGTGAAAGAACAATGTCATTGCACAGTTACAACATGACAATGTGAACCTACAGGACCTAGAAAATCTAGGCACACCATCGGAACAAGCTGTAGAAAGTAAAAGCAACATTGAGGACTTCGCGACGCAGTTGGAGGAAATGGAGCAAGAAGTGAAGCGAGTAACTAATACGACTACATAATTTTTCGGAAGTGTAGTTCAAGAAGTACAATTGGAGAAATGAATGGAAAAAGGAAATGAAGTTGAAGGACTTACAACAATAGGTTGCAAAGGCCAGGGATCGTTAATAGAGGTGCACAACAGAATTATATGAATTTCAAGACATTGGTGTGTGACTCTCAGTGAAGGTATTTTCAATGATGTAAGAAGTTTAGGAGGGCACAAAGAATGTCACAAAAAATATTGTCAAGCACCCATTAGAGAGAGAAGTGACAGAAATCTAGGAAACTATTGAGAAAATAAAGGAACAAGTCAAGGAGACCACCCAACAGTATGAATACTTTAAGGTGAATATTAGTGGATACACCATTTCCAGCTGACATGGCTTGAGGGAGAGCCACAATATTGTGTTGGAAGCCTGTTGGCAGGAAGTTTTGGGTTAAGTTAGTTGCGCAAAGTCAAAGATGTTGCACAAGGAGAAAAGGGGCACGCAAGGTGGATTTACCATATTTTATGTATTTGGTCATACTTTGTATATTCGAACCGCATTATGTGGATTGTGGTCATTATTTTGTAGATTTTGGTAGAATTTTTAGAAAGTTGACTTAAGTGGACCATCAATGTAAAGGCACAATCCTATAAATATATTTAGAATTGCAAGTGTTAACACTTCTTCTAGGATTCTTTGGGGAACTACTTTGAAGTGTCTAGGATTTTATAGACCTGTGTATGTGATATGAATAATTTTTTTGGAGAACCTGTATTTTTTACCGAATATTAATTTGACATGACGGAGATTGAGTAGAAACATTGTGTCTTTTCTATCTTTCTGTTTTCCTATTTTCTGTGATCTAAATGTGAATGCGATGTGTATCTGTGAATAATGTGATGTTTCTTTGTTATGAATGATGATACACTATTAGATATGTTTATGCATTGATTTTTATGTTGTGAATGAAGTGTTCTAATAAGATCTATTGAATGAAGACATGTCAATGTTAATGCATAATATGAATGACTAGATATGCTGAGTAATGTTGCACTGAGTAAACAGATAGATGCATTTTCCTTTGTGATACTATGAAAAATTGGTTTTGGTAGTTCTCCCTCAAACATCTCAGGTGAGACTTCATATGCTTCGTAGGTGTTACTAGATGGGGTAAAACCTGTCTAGGCCAGTGTGTTTTGGGTGTCGACAAAGAGTGAACCCCTGTCGACGGGTTTTGTGTCAACAATTTACATGCAAACAAAATCAACAGGTTCAGATCATATTTTCCTAGCATTGTTCCTTCTTAAACAAAGTGCACATAGACATATTATTACCTTTATTATTTGCTTTAATGTTCTTGGCATAGATAAAATCTATTTCAAGATATAAGGGAAGTAGTCGGGCACCTTCTAGTGGATTAACTGATCGTATTTTAGTGTTTCCATGAATATTTTTTGTTGCAAAGAATCATAAACAATAGACCTTGGTACTATGTTTGGGATGATATGCATATATTTGGGATTTGTTTTGGAGTATTTACTTGTTTCTTTTAACTTAGGGCATGCACAATACTAGTAGATTTTTTGTGGAGATTTTATACATGCAGGTATGAGATATGGAACAACCACTCTAGGGATAATTTTATCTCTAAAAATTTCATAATGATAAGTGTATTAAAGACCTATTCTAATCATCTGGATATTGTCCCATGCTATGCAATGAGTATCCTTTCCTCATCTAGAAAAAAATTAAGTTGAATGATAGCTATGTAGTGTCTCATCTATGTTTCACTTGGTTTGAGATTTTAAACGTAGTTTACTAGATATTAAACATCTTTAGATTAAAAAAATAATATGGTTCACATAAAATAGTGATGTTCCAAACATTTTGTTGCTAAGTAGTACCAAGCTAATGCAAGTCTGCTGCAAAATTTATGTTTTTTTATTTGAGTTTGTGTGAAATAAGGAGCAACACATTACTGTAACTTCTGGGAGGAATATGGAGGATTCACATTTATGGAGTGTGAATGTTACAACATAATTTTAACTATTGTAGGTGATAGTTGTCCTTCTCTATTGAACAATGCCATTGAAACCTAGGAATTATGTGTCTGGTTTATAAAGGAGCTGATTTAGAGTGAAAATCAACAAGTTAGAGGATTGAATTTGTTTCATTTTTGGGTTACTCCATGTTAATCCTCATGTTGCATGAGGTTACAATTCCAACTTGACATGATACATGTCTAAATTGTATATAGATTCCATATTATGTTTTTATCATTTAATACTCCGTGATCATTATAGATGAACTCACTTTTCTTGGAACTAGCCTAATGGCTTTGGTTTTCTTGCTGGCTCAGCGACATGGGGTGTTGTGTCTAGAGAAAAACAAATTAGGTGAAAAGTTATCATTTTGTTCTCATAGAGTTATAGCATGTACAACATATGGTTGCATTCAAATTTTCAATTTAACAAAGGTACTAACATGTGCTATGGACTATACACATCAAAATAGTCAAATACAATATATTATGTAACAACAACATATTGTATAATTTGGAAGTTGAAAGGTTCATAGTATGGAAACCTATGCTACTGGATCTTTCACCCTTTTTCTATAGACCTATATATGTATCATATCTAGATTCTTTTTTTATATGTGTTGGATCCTTAATGAATTTGTTTCTAGAAGGTATACAATATGGGTGTCTATCGGGATCTTATCCAAATATATGTGGGACATATTCCCACATGGCATAATATCCCTACTCACATTTGTAGATATTATGTAATACCTTTTAGTTAGTACTAACACTTCTAGCCCAGTGGTCACCAGATCACCATGAATGCTACCCAAACATCAACAATTTAAAAATGAAGGAATTAAAGGCCCACAAGTTTCCTTTTCAGGCTATTTTGAAAAGGCGCCAACTAAGTTTCTTTCCTCTACTCTTCAGGTATTTATAAAAAGGGTAAAGGATCCCAAGTAGGGGCTTCTGATCAGCTTCTGGAAAGACCTAGTTAAACAAGTTCCATTATTATTTGAAAGATCTTAAATTCAAGGATAAACACTACGACAAACATCACAACTTTAAGTCCTTTCCAGAATGCAGGTATGCCTAGCTTTGGAATACAATATTTGCTACGGATGTTTTGTATATATATTTTTAAAAAACACAGTAAATGTCACTATAGTGACGTACTTCTGGTGCTATAGTGACATAATGATGTTACTATAATGACGAAGCAGTTCTTAGTCGCTTATAAGTTGTGACAAACACTCGTTGTTATAGCGAAAAGTTGTCATCTTTATAACAATGGTAGACCGTTGCTATAGCAACGAACAATGACTTGGGAATTTGTTGGTTTCAACACACTTGCGTGCCTATAGCGACGCACTGACATCACTATAACTACACAATATGAAATAGTCATTTGATTTTGCGACAATATTTCATCACTCTTGTGACACAATATGAAATACTCCCTTGATTTTGCGAAAAATATTACGTCTCTATAATGACGTCGAAACATCGCTCAAACGAAATAATTTGACTTAGTCACATGTTTTTTCCATAATAAATCGTCGCGATAGCGACGCCCAATCGCTGCTATAATGACACATAAACGTTGCTATATCCTTGCCTATTTCTTTTTGAACCAAATTCCCAAATCACCACATGTCATCAATGTTTTGTCGCTATATCAGCAAAATATTTGAATGTTTTTTCATCAATGTTTTTGTGTGGCTAATGTGATGATAATTTTGTGACAAAAATTTGGGATTGCAATCGTCACTATAATGATAGAAATGTGTTTCTATAGCAACAGTTTTCTGTGGGAAAAAATTTCACATATACTAGTCAAAGTATGCACACTTACTCATTTCACCTTTACCTTTATTCTTCCAAGAATTATTATTTTAGATTGAATACTCCTCATGAGACTTGGAATTGTCTTTATTTTGATCATGAGACTTGGACTTGTCTTTATTTTAATCATGAGAATTATTTGAATTCTTATTTCCTTTCGAATGCACCTTTAAATCTCCAACAACCAAGGCTTGATCATTGGGATGCTTGATGGTGCCCATCATGACCAACTTATCTTTCTCTTGGGTCAAGGATTCCATGAAATTTGCAAGTGAAGGAATATTCCAATTTCAAACTATCAGTTTTGTGGAATTCAAGGTCAATACAAACAGTGAATAGTGAGGTCCAAGCTTCAGAAGACTAACCAATACTATTTTTTCATCTTTCTTTTTAATACCACATTGCTTTAAATGGAGAATAAGAGCCTTGAACTTGGAGTAGTAGGCTTGTTAGGATTCAAAATTTCTTGGTATCAGTGAGACAAGATCATTCTCCGGTGAATGTCCCCTCATTTCAGTTGTATTTCCAAATAAGGTTGGTATTTTCCCGCATGCTTCATTTGGTGATGTCAATCCATCTAGATGGAAAACAAGGTCTCTGAAAATGATGAGACACAAGAGGCCATATGCCTCATCTATCCTATTGTTCCACTTGATATTCTCTACTCCTACATTGGAAGTTATCCTTAGTTTCCATGGTCACTCTGAAGATGATTTTACTCCTCATCAAAATATTCACATGTGCCTTCCATTTGATGTTGTTGAATGGAGTCAAGATCATATGGTGAGATTGATCCATTTCTTTAGCAACTAGGCCCTAAATAGAATGAATGCACTCCCTGGGAGAGTGATGTAGATCCTACAAAATAAACAATAGAGGATAAAAATCGATATAAAGGAGCTCTGATACCATGTGAAAATTAATTCCAAGTTTAGATCAATTGAACTCACAAAATTGCTTGAAAAACATGCATAGATCCACTCAAATTGAAGACTGAAATTAGTGCATAAAAAAAGTTGCATTGCATAGGTTTAAATCAAAAAACATTATAAACTAATAGTATATCCAAATATATAACTACATCATAGATTCAAATTCTTAAGGAGGAAAGTTGAATCCTCAGAAAAGCAGGCTTACTAAAAGTAAAAAATCCCCCCTACATGTTTAAAACAATTTCCAAACCAGTCAGGGAGGTCACAAATTGAATGAATGAAGTGTATCAAATGATAAGTGATAGAAAGTGAATATAATCATGATTTCATGAGAGAAGAAGATTATGTATGAGTTGTGCAAAAAAGAATTGAGTTGCCATGTGACTAGCTTTCACCTTTTTATCTAAAGGCTGCTTAAAAGCAGTCAAACTCACGATAAGGAAGGAATACACACTTACTAAATTGGGAATTATACAGAGTTGTCAGAATCTTATCTAAAATCTTATGAAGGTGCTCCTAGAGGTAGTTTAGGAAAGTTTTGACCAAATGGTGCAAGTGGATGCCAACTAACTATTATAGGACATAGAAATGAATAAAAAAGATTAATTATTTTATCCTAAGCTTGTGAATGGGTTTTTGGTTATTATAACACTTTGGAACCCATATGCATTAATTCAATCAACCTTATATTAACTAGTTCTATCTGATGATCCAAGTCCAACATCTCTTAGAACATCATTAGAAGATCATCCTCAAGATCTTGTTTTCTTGGCTTAGTTGGTTTATAAGAAGTTGTTCATTGGTCGTGAACATAAAAAAAACATCTCATAAATATCTTAACAACTCTTTGAATAATTTCCTTCCAAAACAAAAATCCAACTCGAGTGGTGCCACAAATGAGTATTACCATTCCATATTCTTAAAATAAGATGCAAGAAGTCATGCGAGTGCAGAGGTGAGATATCCAACTTTTAAAGGCAGAGAGTAGGGTGGCCTTAGATTCCCTCCAAGAAACAAAATTTTGAAAATTGGAAAAATATCAAATCCTCTAATGCTGTTCTACAAGAGAAGAAAACACTCAATTACTGGAAAAATTGGAAATTTGCTTGAAAACATTATCAGTTAAATTTTCTATCATGTTTCCAACCATGCAAAACAATCATTATATTCTTCCACTTGCAACAAACTGAGATAATAACTTTGAAATAGGTTTCACCATCACAGAAGTCAAGGGGCTAGTAAAGTTACAACCTTAATGTATGATGATCAACAGTTAAAGAAACCAACATCCTAGATACATGATCTGCGGTATAATGGCTACTTCGATTCCCTCAGTCAATATTACTAAACAAACATTCTATCAAGACTAAAACTAAACATTAATGTCCTAGAATAATACAAATGTTGAAAAAGATTAAAACTCGTTTTTAACAAACTTGTGTAATCAAACATTTGAAAATTTAAAATCATTTGATTCATTCGATTTGATACCTTGATTGCTAATACAAACATGTGCTACATTAGAATCCACGCTTGGAACCAATTCACAAAAATAGTATGAACAAAAGAATCGATTGATTTGTTAAGGTTAGATATTGTGTTATTTTTTTTGTTGTTTTAACATTCCTCTCACATACTTATTTTGCAACATAACAATGTCTCAGACTATCCTAAACATTGGGTTAAAATATGCATTAGAAACCTTCAAAATTTATAGCAAGTTGTTCATTTTCTAAGGGAAGATCCATCAAGACAACACTTCATCATAGAAATACATTTAAAAATCAGATCATATGTAAATACTGATCTAGAATTTTTTAGAGGTGTTGATTCATATCCTCGTCATCATGGCTTAAACTTTATGGTGTGAAAAGGAGAATTCAAGGCACATCCTTCCATCCATTTGGCAGCAAAACCTTGACTAGTGGTACAGGACTTCCAATTTCTTCCCAATTTCTTCCTCACCCCTTCAAATGTCAAAACTTATATGATACTTGCTTCTTTGTTGATCCAATATTTGAGAGGGATCTAAAATAACCTCTTAATATAATTTCCAAATTAGACCAAATAAAAACACTGAATATGCATTTTATTTCCCTATATGTAGGTCTGAAAACGTTGCCACTGGTTTCCCTACTTAAGGTGTTCTATTGATGGTCCATATTCCCTAAGGTATTGTCATGAACTTCAGGTACAATGCTATCAAAATCGACTTAAAATTTTTGTTACATATCCATATTGTCCTCTTTACCTCATGAATCAATAATTCCGAGCCATGAGTAGTAATAATCCCTTTATTGGAAATTAAAAATTGTGCCACCCTCCCTCTGGTGTATGTTGAAATAAGATGTATATAGGAGTAAATATAATATTGATTTGATGGAAATACAAAAATTCCTTTATTGAATGGAATTACTTCAGTTGTAATACATCAAAAAATATTGTCTCTTCTATACATGTGACAATCCCTAAAAAATAATAGATTTTCAAAATGGACTTCAAATTTGGTTGGATCTAGTCTGGTTCTAGATTCTTCATAGAGTTCTACATGAAGCATAATGTATGAGAGGAACCTTCCAACCACCTATACTAATCATAGGTACCTCTAAAGTTTATAAAGGTTTGAACAATAGTGGGGGAACATTTATTTCGATATGCAATTCTCAAAGTATGCCCCCATTCATTTCCCAAACAAGTTTGATATTTGCTTCTATCGAACTCATGGAGGTCAAATTCCCAATTTCATTGGATCCCTTTGAATTTCTAACAAGGCTTCAAATAAATACAAGTTGGTAGATGAAAAAATATAAATTCCATCATTTTATGAAGAGAAAGGGAAACATAGGAATGGGGGGGGGTCTTATTTTGAAATGTTCAAGTAAGGTCTGAGATGCATTCTTCTACTATTGGTTAACTATTGTAACAAGAATCAATATTTTTTATATCATATTTATGATCAAAATGAAAACCTTATATCATATTTAGGTTAAGGAAACTTTTTTTTTTTAATAGAGGTTTGTAATATGCCTTTTCAGTACCAATGAGTATGTAATTAGGTTTTGATACCTTGGATAGTTTTCAAGAAAAAATTTCCTCTTTTCATTCCAAATTTATGCTACATAGTGCGTGTATTTGTTGTAGGGAGAAAATGTTTTGGAATTTCAAGTAGATTTTGGTAGGAATCTTATAAATTAGTAGATTTCAAATTCGAAAGGGTTCAAATTGTTTTTTCTCATTTATAAATAGATTTAGTACCTTTAAATAACCCTACCACTCAAATTATCTGATTTTCATAGATAATATATTTGATTCAAATACTTTTTTTAGAGATTTCCAAACGTATTTTGAACCAAAAAAACAAGAAAATAAAATATAATAAAACAAAGCTAAGAACATAAAATATTTAGACTACAACAAAGTTTGAGTGGATACCCTTTGTAACAAAAAACATTATATTATTGTTTTTAAACAAGAAATTTTGGATTCAACCATGTCCAATGATCCTTATTTCCTATAGGTTCTATAGAAACATACCTAGACAGAAATATTCCTACATTATGTATTTTCAGATTCTACCAAAACAACCACTCAACAAACTTATTATAGATCTAATGACAATAAAAAATGATGGTTCCTAGGTATTCTGTATCTAATGATGGATTTTAGGTCTGCTAGACCTAATGAGAACCTCATTAGAAAGATCCTAATGAGATCTACAATTTGGAATGTCTAAACCTGAATAAGTGATAGAAATTGAGGAAATATTCCTAGGAAAACAATGTTTAGTCTTGCAAATGAGCTTAAAAAGTGAATGACCCCATGCATATAAAAACTGCCTAAAATTGTCTAAAACCATCCCAATGATCCCCGAATTCCATGAATAGTTTGTGTAAGAATCCAAAAAATCTAGATATCCTAGAGGGTATAAATGGTGACTTGGATCAAGGTATGTCAACTAGTACATCTTCATTAACAAGCTTTCGATTGATTAATCCATGTATGGATGATTATCTTGTCCCTTTTCCTTAGTATTATAATTTGTCCTTTTTCATTACATATTGGCCATGATCACATTATCCATATCATCTTTCCAAAGGAATTGACACTTTGGAATCCAATTTTAGTTCAAACCTCCCCATTTTAGATATTATTGGTCCCTCAAAAATCAAACAAATTTCCACGCCATAATTCTTCTAGAGTACCCTATCAAATTAAAATCTTAAGATATTTTGTTCACCTGTACAAATTGAGAGGATGCCTCTGTTGAATCTGAATTATTTACAAATATTCCTTTATCGATCTGCCTTTAAAGTTTTATTTTCACGAGTCTGCCCATTTTGGTCCTCTTTTCCCATTTCCCCATAATTTAGCAACTAAGCAACTTGTTCCCAATGCATGTTTGGGTTAAGCTTTAAACGTTACCTACACTAAAGATTTTTCATTTAGATATTCACATATTGTCTCTACCTATATCCATCTAAACATAAATGAAAACACATTATAAAATCATGCTAAATAGCAGCCATATTAATATTTCCAACAACATGTTCCTAAGCAAATAATCACACCCACACATAAACATATATCCCTTAGCCATACAAGATAGTAATTAACCACATTATTCTTGCCCATCAAAACATATCAATTTGGACTAAATCTAAAATTAAAATCAATACAAAGAACCCATGCATTATTCTTACTTATGCATAGGCCAATTTGCAGTAAATATGAAACTAAAAAAAATCCAAATATGATGCACATACTGGAATTTGAATCATTAGTATATAAATGTGCTATCCTCATAAAAAATAGTCCATTTGCATCAAGGAAAATTCCATATCAAGAAACTCACAAAGGTTAATGTGTACATTAGTTACACAAAATGTTGAATGTACAACATAGAAACCTAAACCCAAATTTTTTGGAAAAGTTGTATTTAAAATATACAAAAGAACGTCAATATTTAAAGAACTAATTTTTTTTAAATGCCCACTATCATGAAATTTTGAAAAAATGATTAAGTTAGAGTGTTTTAATGTTCCTTACTGCCAAACGATGTATATTCTTTCAACTCTAGGCACAATGCATTCTAACCTAAGGCCATAAAGATCAAGGTGTTCATTATAAAATCCACTACCAAATGCTGAAATATTGAGAATTGTTAAATCTATTTAAGCATGAAATATACATGAAATTCTACTTTATTCATATGAAGTCTGATGAGGTTCGAACCACTATCAAACACACTAAAACGATTAAAATGACAATGTTAAAAACTAAAGTAGGATTCTAGAAAGGGAAAGATAACGAAAATGTCATATTTTATTTTCATCAGTGAGTCCTAGAGATCATTTTCCAAGTAAAAAAGACGACTATTTATGGTATAGTGCATGGGTTTCAAGGTGAAACTAGTTTGAAATACGAGATGGAATTTCAACAGGTTTTTCTAAATTGTGATATGCCCCTCAAAACATTTTTCCACAATTCTATCTCATATGGCACACATTTCCATCCACCCTTCCCTAGTTAAAAAGTGGTGATATTAGGAATTTCTTGCAAGTAAGGTATGCATTAATCCTAGATCATTAAGCCATGAAATAGTAAACAATGACTAGAGAAATAAATTATAATGATCATATAACATCCAAATAATGTGTTACAAGCATTGAACGTTGGAATGCACTTGATTGAAATTTATAATTTGAACACGATTACACATGACCCTTATTGATATCATAAATTATGTTGGGAGCCAAAATATACCCTTTTGTCCCTTATCTATGAGCACCTTTTCCCCCTATTTTCCCCTATTTCTTATATAGCTCAGACACATATCTTCCCAAGTTGGCCATGGATCAAAGGTATAATTTATTATTTCTCTATGTCATGTATGCTTAATATTGTTTATAGTTACGAAATTTATCTTTGAATTATGGTGAATTATGTTGATTGGATAAGTAAAGTTCAGAACATTAAAAGAATCTAGGTGTAGCATCTCATTGGACTGGTGAAGAAAGGATACATGGCGACTTTGCCTCTTTTAACAACCATGCTCAATTCATTGATGAGATAAGCTAGAGTGTATTTTTTAATGACCAATTGAAACAATATGAGCATCTTCCCTCCTCGTTAGCTGGAATTTGTTCAATCTGTTAAACAATTGAGAATAAAAAGCATATTTATGACTATGAATTGATTTCGCTTGATGCAATCAAGGTTGTAACTATTTTTGTTTCAATTCGGCAGCTTGAATATCATATATCTTCATGGCCTCCCAAAATTAGTATACATGGACCATCTCATCTCTGTATAAATAGAGGAAGGCGATTTGAGCCTGCAGTTAGCCTACTTTGAATAAGATTATAGCAGAAGGGGACTGTAACTGTGATTTTATCATTAAATGCAAGGAGTAACAATTCTATGCATTTCTGTGTTTTAATTTCAATTAGTCTTTAAAAAAAGATCTATTAGAAGGCTAGGGCCCACATTCTCACAGAGTTGTTGAACTCGTAGATGTTTTAGTTTCAGTAATTTTGGATTGGTACAGACTTACAGTGGGACATATTTTTCAGTTTTATAATTTCCTTTTGGTTTGTTGCAAGAGTGTGGTGTGAACATTCGACTGTATAGAGTAGTTTCCTTTATCCTGCAAGTGTGTTAATTAGTATAGTTGTTATAGTCATGCTCAACTCCTGTGCATCGTTATTATTTACCTTGATAGAATCAGATAAAGTACATAGATCATTACTTGCATGAATTGAATATCTTGGTGTGGTTTGGATTTCTTTTAAGTTTGCATTCTAGGATTTAACTTCCTGTAAAAGCAATTCTAGTTAATTCATTATTAAGCAGGATTTAACTTCCTGAAAAATCAATTCTAATTAATTTATTCTTGATCAGTTGTTATTGGATTAATGTTGTAATAAATCAAAATCCTTTGAGTTCTTAGATAGATAAATGAAATTGGTTTTACAAGGATTTGAGTTGGCTGAGGAGATAAGTAGGATAGGTGATTTTCATTTGATAAATCACAAGCTAAAGTGTTTACACATATATTTTCTTAGCTACTTTGAGATAACTAGACTTTCCTAGGTTGACAATTTATATTGAAAACTCCATTGTTACTGCAATTAATAGGCATATAGAGTGACTAAAAGTTTGGCTCCATTGTCGAGGAAGGTAATTGACATACATAGATGGTATATTATTAGTTTAATTTCCTTAGATATACTAATTATTGGGTTGCAGGGGCGATAAGACACAGTGAAGTACTACGCATCCTTCGTCAGATAGAATGGGTTCCTATCTTAGGGATAAAGTATGATTATTTAAGCTTGCAAGAATAAAAGAAGAAATGAATGGGAAACCCCCAAAAGCACTAACTTTGCAGTTGGAAGAGGTATTGGTTGTAATCAAGGTATAGGGAGATAGAAATTTATTGATGAGCTGATTGTTAGGGCTAATTCTTCTACTCAATATTTATATCAAAGATCATTTTCTATAAGGAGGAAGCCCTGTCCATCCTATATTGGAGCCATCAATATCAACTTTGGAGAGGCTGGTAGGTGATTCAACCTCACTCGGTAGTCCTGAGAAGAAATCTCCAAAGGATAGGGGAAGTTCTATGGGGGAAAGCAGGTAGAAGGATGTCTGTCAAATCAAGAGGCAGGAGGTTACTAAGGAAGAGTGGTTGAAGTTTATATAGGAATTCGAGGACCATAAAAAGGAAGAAAATCAAGAAAAACAGGGAATCATGAATAATGAGAGTGACATCGTGACGATCATGAAGAAGGAGTGGGGGACAATGTAAACAAAAATCGAAACAACCACAATGAAGAAATAGTTTCTACGCTTTATTTCCCTACTCAACAGACAACTGGACAAGCCCCCATGAAAAATATTACACCTTCAGTACTGCCAAATTTCCATGGTAAGTCTACTAAATATCTAAATGAATTCCTTTTTGAATTTGATATCATTGGTCGAAGCTATGATTATATCTCTAGCAAACAGAAGTTGAAATTATTTCCTTCCACTTTGAAAAGGAATGTTTTACGGGTTTGGGTGGTTAAAATATTACAATGTGGGATCAAATGAAACAAGTGTGTCTTTCAAAGTACCAGGATTATTGCAGGACTAAAGACAAGAGAGAGGAGTTGTTTAAAATGGTGCAGAAGGATGATGAAAGATTGGGGGGATTTGTAGAAAGACTCCTATATAATGTGTAGAGGTCTCACCATAATAATATTGGGTGAGATGTTCTTAAAATCATATTATTACGAGGGATTAGGGAGGAATTCCTTCATATGCTTTATTTATTGGGAAAAGGGGACTTCTATGAGGAATATTTTGATCATTTTTGGATCTATGTCAAAGATATTCCAAATTTTTTTTCCAGAACCTACGTAAGGGAAAGAGATGCCTTTACGCGAGCACGAAACTTAGATAGTGAAGGGGATACTCGGGTAGAGATAGGTAATCTTCTTGAAAATTTTAAAATTGATATTATGAGTTCTATTTCATCGTAGTTGGATGTGATGATAGAAAAGAAGAAAAAAACAGGCATACGATCTTGTACTTGCTATATTATTCCCTAAGTGTAGAAAGAATCACCCAATATTGAGGGAATGTCTGCTTGACAAGGTAGATGTATGTGGAATGTGTGACTTGGATCATGATACTAAGGACTTCCCTTCGCTACCGAAAGTCAAAGAAGTCTTTCAAGCATCCATTGTGGACACAGAACAAGATTGTTTTCTCTTTCAAAAAATCTTTCAAAGCCTCATGCTCTAGGTATGAATCCATACCCTACATCTTTTAATTCCTGGAATAATATGAATAATCAATTTCCTCCCCAATATCCTTATCCTAATGAATAATGGCTCCCACCTACTCAGCCTACAATTAAAAATCCTACCCCTTAGATGCCATGGGCACAACGCTCTAACCAGCAAGGTCCTTAGTCCCCTAGTTGGAGAAATCCTTACCCACAAAATCAGTTTCCTCACAATCAATCTCCTCAAACAAAATATCCCCAGTGAGAGTATCAAAAACCACAGTTGAAACTCCCTAAAAATGCTACACCAAACAATATACCACTTCTTCGTCAACTACCTTCTCAACCTATTACTAACCACAACAATAAGGTGGTGCAACAATTCGAATTATCAAACATGCCAGCTTACTCTATGACTCCCATTCAATGCAATCAATTACATTTACGATCAGGGAGAGTAGTAGAGCCCATTTTCATTGATGTTCCATCCCCTATGACTGGAGAAGGAATGAATGAACAATTGCAAAACCAAGTCAATACAGCAATCCCCATTATTGAGGATGTTGAAACACCTACTGAAACACTCACTAAAACACTTGTTGAACCTCATATTGAAACCATTCATGTACATAATTTTAGAAATCCAACATATTCAGAGATACTGTCCTTACAAAAACCATGGAGCATCCTTGTTTTAATATTTTAGGTGAACTAAAAAATATGTATATTAAGATCCCTTTATTGCCAACCCTTAGTTATGTACCCATTTATGCTAAAATTGTCAAGGACCTTGCGTGAAAAATCTAGGTAGGAAATCGAAGGATCCTCTCACAATTCATGCGGTGGGCGAATTATTCAAGTTAATGATGGGAAAGGCTCATTTGTCCAAATATGATGATCTTTCCAATCCCATTTTTATGGTATATATTGGGTATACTGAGATTTTAAATGTACCTCAGACCAACTCCCACAATATTAGAATTGGATGATAGATATACCATTATACTAGAGGGAAGTTTGGATGACTTGGTAATCTCTATCGATTCATGGAATACCCTGTACATTTTCTTATCCTCCAACAGAAATATCAGTTGGGTGATCATCCCTTAATTCTAGGAAGACCATGGTTGACAACATGAGAAGCATATATTAGCTGCAGATCATGATCTATGACAATATCTAATGGGACCAAGACTAAAAGTTTGAATTTATATCCCTTGTCTAGACCTATTCCAGATACTGATACTCCATTATGGGTAGATTTGGAAGAAGAAGAGAATGCTCAGCCATTGTTATCCATACGAAGGGTTGTTGGGTAAAAACATAAGAAAAATCATAAGAGAATTCCAATGATTTAATTGTCAACCCAGAGAGAGTGTAAACTTGTGAGGTACAAACAAAATATATGCAGGGGCAGATTGTTGCTGAACCTAATCTAAAATTATAGATAACTATAATCAGAAATACATGTAATTGAAATTAAATCTAGTTTATGAAAACAAGTAATTACATGAAATTACATAAATTAACTTGATAAAGAAATACTGGAATTGCATGAAATAAACTAGTATAAAGCAAATAATCATTAACTTGTGAGCTCACATAAAATCAACACTGAAAATGCATAAGAAAGAAATAACTGAAATTCTATACTAACAACTCATAAGAAATAAATTGTTGGAAACCTATATTAACATAAGAGAGTCAAAGGAGGTGCATGAAGCATCATCTCCATTACATAACACTCAATGCCTATTCTATGACTAACTCTGAACTATTCTCTACTTCCAAACCACTAGAGAGATTTTTAACCAAAATGATGAGAGAGCCCTCCTATTTATACATGAATTCAAGATAAGTGATCATAATTACAGATCGACTATTCTCTCAACTTATCCCTCAAAATCCTCAACAAATAGACAACTTACCCCCTCAAATCCTCAACAAATCTACAACTCATCCCTTTAAATTCTCAACAAATATTGGATGAGGTATTCTCTCCACACTTCCATGATCTTGTCTTTGAAGTTAGCCACATCTAAAAGATGAAATTCGAATCTAAGGCTCGGTGGTCACTTTTGATCTTGTGAAAGTCTTCAAATACACCTGTAAACATCACCAAACTCACCCAACTTTAAAGTATAATGAAAATATGTTATTTTTCTCAATAATTAACCACAAATTCACTCAAAATACTCAAAAATAAATGATTTGGAAAATAGTAATTATAAACCCAATTTATTATGAAGGTAGTGAATATTAATGGTTTTATGGAAGGAAAAATAGGAATAAGGTGACAAATGGTATAGGAGAAATGAATAAAATGTGGTCTTTTTGTGGCTTAACATTCCCCCCAACTTGATTGGTTGCATGTCCTCATGCAACTATGCATTGATTATTTTTAAAACTTTTGTTCTTTGTAGCCACGGGGGCTTCACTTGTTGACCAATATCCTATCACGTTAGTTCATATTGTGGGTTTTAAAATTATAAAAAATCAAACCAATATATTGCAGGTATTGGGGGGATGAAGGGTTTAAGGTGGGGGTGGGTAGGGTGGTTTATAAGGATTGAGGTATAAAAAGGGGTGGGGAGGAGGTTTTAAGTATTGGGAGGGGGTTTCAACAAAAAGAGTTTAGGTCAATATCTCTCAAAATTAAGGGTATTCTTTAATATCCCATGGTCGCACGTGCTATGTAAGAGGTTCACTAAGTGAAGTCCCCGTGTTTGTAGCGGGGATTTACATGATGATATGTAATAGTAGATCATTTCATGATTTTGAAATGCATGAGTAGCAGCGATTTTTCTTTTTCTCTTTTAAATATATTTGTGGCTGGTTCTTGTGTAACAACCAAAACAAATGTTGGTTCTTATGTTAACAACATTTGCTCATTTTATTTGTATTTTTGCTGCAAGACATAAGATTTGAAAAGTATACATGCATTAGAAATGATAAGCCATCAATGTATAGTAAAAAGCATTTTCTTCATATTATGAATCATTCCAGCATAGTTTGGGAAATACATGTTGATTAAGGGTAAATGAGATGATGAATATGTAAAATGGTAATGAATAGTGCCCCCCCCCCCAAAAAAAAAAAAAAAACTTAAGATAGATTAGGTTTATGAAAATAAGAAAGGGAATGTAATGAGGTAATTTTCCAAATTCATTCATTTGCTAGCATTTAAGGAACTACATGGTTAAAGATTTAGAAAACAACATACCTTCACTTACCCAAAAATTTGATGAATTTATGCAATAGGAATGTGGCTACTACTCTTGAATAATAGAATGTGAAGTGAAGGATTTGAACTACTGCTTGGTTGGATGAAGTAGAAGATGAGAGTTGAAAGTAAAACTATGGTAGTCTCATATGGCTGAAGTATGGTGTTGTAAAACTGTTGATGATGTCATGAAAAATATATAGTCTTTACCTGCTGCAAAACATGATGGTACAATTCTTACCATGTGAATAAATGTGTCGATGTCGAACATGGAAAGAATTCATTGGATTACCGACCATTGATGAATGTCGTTCACCAATGCGAGGAAATCTCACCATTGATGTCAATGAGTGCCAAGGTACCTATGTACATCGTACAAAGTGAAAATAAATGAGCTGATGTTGAGCCACTTGCAATATCTAATGATCAAGGGACATTAACGTATTCCCATGATTGTCAATGAGAGAACTTGCCACTAAGGCATGCAAGCCTCAAGGTACTAAAAATGAACTCTAGTCTCTATCCCAGATAAGGTGATGAGGTTGATGGGGAAAAAATTATTGAAAGGTGGGCTTTAAGGAATCCCACATCTGTCAACATGAGTTATACATAATGAGTGGTAGGACTCTAGATGAAAGATCTCACAGTCAAATAGTTTTTATGGCAGGGATAACAAAGTAATGTAGTCATGGAAAGGAAGCTAAATGGTTTTACTCAAAAGGAAAAAGATGAACTGAAAATAAGGAAAAATGTGTGAGACTCAGAAAGGTAGACATGGAGTAAGTTATAATGTATAAGGCAGTGAAAAAGTAGACTCTGACATGGATAATGAATAATATTGGAAGGAAAAATGGTAAGTAATCATGACATGGAGTAATTGATTTCTGAAAGGATTCTTTGTGGCAGCAAATGTCATGACACACATAGTGGAAACTCAACTTCTTCAAGCTTTCGATGGAACATTTTTCTGAAAATCTTCTGCTATTCTGGAAATTATTTTTGCATGTCATTTGTTCATCTTTAAATCTATAAAAGAGGTTAGCATTTTTCGGGAACAAACTTGTGAGAGCATTGATAATACAGAAAAATACGCGCTTAACAAACTAATTCAAAGAAATTAAATGAAATGCTTTTATACCTGAAAGTGGCGACCCTTCTTGTCGAAACCTATTTCTGAGCAACTTGCGAAAACAAGTTAGCGCAATAATCATAAAATTTTGAGAAGATTTCAAATTCATTTATAATTTTAATTTTATGATTTTATTTGTTACATAATGTTTTTATTTATTTATTTATATGTTTTTAGTTTTTAATTTTTATTTTATTTTTAAATTTTTAAAAGTGTTATATTTATCACTAGGACAAATTTGTATATGTTTATTTTAATTGTGATAAACTTCTTTAAATTTTATTATGTGAATGTGTTTTTTTCTAAAAAATTTAATCGTTTTGGAATAAAAGAAAAAGAAAGACATTGAAACAAAAACCAAATATTTTTCATCCTCCTTTTACAATGATTAATGTGTCCTTATGTAAAGATTGCGCAATAGGGAGAGAGGGTTGACCCTTTCAGTGGTCGACCCCTCTAAAAATATACTATCTTAATGATTAGAACAAGTGATTTTCTAATAAATTTGGCAGCTCGAAAAAGACACCTACCTTCCCTGAACCAAAGATGTGCCAGGTCTCACTGTGCAAAAATAAAAATAATAAGAAGGCTTAGCTGCGACAACAGCTGCCTTCGATTTCAAAACAAACTTCGATTTAGAATTTTTGTAACGGACTTTAATATTGTCAATTTTTTTTCTGAAAGACATCATGAGAAAATGGTAAAGGCTTAGCGATGAGAAGATGGACAAGCGAACATTCAATCATCCCTACCATGTTTCATTTATTCTCGTTCGACCTGGAAAGATAAATGCAGATGCAACTGAGAGTCGAGGCTCATCATCTAAATCTACACCAATTTTATCAAAAGCATTCTAATGTTCCTTTAATATATCAAGGCAGATACTTCCATTATTATCCTGAAAAATGACCTTAAGTAAAATGAATGGATAATCCGAAGAAAAATGAATTGTCACCCTTTTTCCGAATAAAGCATCAATTCTCTAATCTCATACTTAAAACTTCAACAAATCCTATATCTTATTAAATTTCATCATATTATTGTTTTAAATAAAATATTGATCCTCAAGCTTCTAAAAATCAGTTGAAATATAACTTTATAAATTTATTACTATACAATAATCTAAATATATTCATCAAAATTTATAATAATGAGCTTTTACATATTTATCCTTGCACAAATGAACCATGCTTTATATTGTCCCACAAAATCAATGTCTCATCATAAAACAATCATCCATTTGATTGAAGGTGTGAAGCAATTGAACTCCATCATGTTTTTATTTAGTAATATTATTAAAATGTAGCCAGTTTTTTTTTATTAAAATGTCATGGCTTTTCAATAAAACATAATGATTTGATATTTAAATATTTATTAATTAATATACTATTAAAATATTTAAATGATGATATGAGTATAATGTTTATGTGTGGACAAACAAAAATTTGAGAAGTCAATTTTACTAGCAAACCATGCATAAACATACACATAAAAAAATATTAATAAATTGTAAAAAATATACTGCATGTCATTTTCAAGAAGACAAATCAATCGGGAAACCATAGACAAAAGTATAGCTTCCATCTTAATCTACTTCAAGTTTACATAGTGAATTCTCTTTAAATTTTTTATTTGATTTTCAAATAAAATAATTTTACTTGTTCATTAAGTTTTGGTTTGCATTTTATACACAAACTATTGAATTCAATATGGTCACATTTTTAAAAGAGAGCGGGATTTTTATATTATTTTTCGATGGAGGTTCTAAACAAATATAGTTAATAGATGAATGTTGTAAAATGTTGGTGCACTAAGTTGATATTATCAAAAATAATACCATTGGTAAATTCCATAAAGCTCAAACCTTAAATTGAATGATAAAGGTCCATTATTTATACAATTTATTTGTTAAACAATTCCAATGCTGAAGAGGATCAACATATGTTCTAAATGCAGGCAATAATGAGATTAGTTGTTAAAATATACTTTTAATTATATAAAGGGAAAGTGCATAAAATACCGTAATATATCTCGAAATTTTTGACATATTGAAAATGAATTTACATTAATTTAGGGATGGAGTTGGATGTTAAAACAATCTTTAAGTACACAAGGAGAATGCAGATATTATAAGAAAATACCACAAGTAAAACATGCTCTCATTTAAAAAGTATGACTTGGCGATATTAAAACACATTCATAACTTTACTTTGGTCGAGGATGAAGCATGGAGAAAATAATTTCAAAAGCTTTCAAAGTATCACATCATGAATTTAGAAAGGGTGACTTTTGAAGTATACATACACCCAACTAAATGTAAATTTCGGGTTATAAATTTGCAAACTATTTTGCATTACAATCATTGGTTGCTAAAAATAAAAAGGGTATCACATTAGAATTGGAATGTTTGAAGGGAACCAATAGTTTGTTATGGGACTGTGAGAAAATCACGGCTAGATTAATGTTTATAAATTCCGAACTTATGAAAAGAACAACCAAATTGCAAGAGGTGGCACAAGTTTAAACTGATGTTAAGTGATCGCATGCCAATTGCTGGAGAAGAGAAGGTAAGTTTTTGTTTACTTTCATTTTATCTCTGGTTTTGGTTAGTTTTGATAATGTACAAAATCCATGGAGAAGAGTCCACTATTGTTTTATTAAATACAATCAAATTTGAATACTCTCTGATTACTCCTCTCAATGAATCCATGCTCACATATTCATAGAATTCAACATGCACAACTCAATGACTCACTACACCTTAAAGAATGGTTCAACAATTTTGATGAGGTATCCTAATTCATGGGAAATACAACTTGATCAATAGATTATAAATCAATCTTACCTTAGCTTCATAGCTCAACAATACAATGGAAATGCCTCATATTTAATATGCACACATGTAGTTGATACTAGCTCCAACACAGTTCCAAGAAGTTCTCACTTCCCACACAGCTCCCATAGCTTCATGTGCACGATTTCTCATCATTGTCACAGATTCAATGCTTCATGAAAATTGCATCTTTAAACACGTGGTTGATGCACTCATCTCCATTCATTTATTAATACTCACCCTAGGGAAAAACCAACAAGTGAGGCATAGTCCATGTACGAGTTGTGAATCTTGTCCACTCTCGTTCACACATCGTAGTTGATTTCAGCTACCACTCTTTCATGGGTCCCTCTCCTATTGTGTTGAAAATTATTTATATATATAAACACAAGAATTATCCCAAACAATGGGAGAGGGATCTAGAGCATCCATACATATATTTGTGCCATGATGACAAAGCTGGATGATCGACATCAGGGACCTAGGCACGCCTACCATATCTTAACTCGAATGCATGCGAAGGAGGTCATTGCTAAGGAATCCTTAACATCCAATATTTCATAATATCAGATGAATTGGGATGAATAATCATTTCCCAGAAGCTATTATCAATGCATTAACCTCTATTCAGTCCAAGTATTCAGTGCCAGTCAATCATGGGCATTAAGAGCTTCCCAAAGGTGCCATAGTCGGTAGTTGATCCTATGGGAGAAAAAGTATTAGGATGGAAGTGGAGAGTATAAAGGGGAGGAAGGAGGGAAAGGAAGGAAATTATGTTTACCAGAGCATCATAATGTTTAAGGTGATTTGCATATTTTTCATCAATTAATACATGAGATCACCATTCCATGTGAGAATGGAAGTTATTCCTACTCGTTTCCACAAACCGCGCTTGAGACTCTCTGCAAGGTCGAGGGTGTTGGTGTCGTCATGTGACCATCCGCTTGCACTAGAAGAAGATGGAAGAGATGATGATGAATGTGATTCCAAGCACCCCAGCCTCTCCAATCCATCTCTAGCCCTTAACCATAAATGCATGGTTTGCTGATGGGCATAAATGCTTGGGGAAATCCTAGTTATGGTCAAGGATGCAGCTACTATTCTACAGTCAAATCTCGACTTCTTTAATAAGGGATGAAGTGAAACAAAAATTGAACCCCATTTCTTATTTGGAAAATGACATTCATAATTTCAATTTCACACTGATTTGGGTTTTCAATAACAGTCTCTTGAACACTTAATTTGTCTAAGGATAATTTTCCCAATAGATTTTTAGATCATGATATCCCTAATTTCTTATAAGCTGGGTGCTATTCACCAATTTTGATACCAAAATGAAATTCATATAAAATATTTCAACACTCATAATAAACTGGAATGCATAATATCAAAGGTTTCAACTATGATTTACCTCTATAGGGAGGTAAATCACACATTGTTGATGAATTGGCTTGAATACGTTACGTGATTACACATTTCCACTGTGTAAATTTCCTTCAACGCATATTTGAATTCCAGATGACCATGCTAACTCCAAATCAAACCACAATCTGCAATTGTTCATCAATGGGTTCTTAACAACACATTAAAGCAATTTTAAAATTGGTTCTCCTCAAGATTTATTTTTTAATCCTTTTAGAACTAGAATCTCTTACTGAGAGGCTCTAAATATAACATAGCTTCAACTCTTAGGGTTTCATCATTGTGATATCGATGCCATGTTGGAAGGGATTAACAAGTTCCCATGGGTATTTTATCTCATGCATTTGATTTCTTTGATGCCTTATGCTTGCAAGGATTTCAGCATGGGGATAAAGGCGCATTCCAATATCCATATATTGCAGGAATTGTATAGAGAAGAGGCTCTCAAAAGTACTTACTGCAAATTCCAAATCCTTACTACTTCATTCGAATAGCAAACTTCCAATTCAATAGATCCTGGGACAAAAATTCACCTAGAGTACCCTACACAAAATACCCTAGATTGATTCTGATCTCGGTTCAAATGTTGAAGACAAATCTGAGACTTTTCAGCGAAAAAGTTACATAAATATTCAACCCGAGGACAAATCAAGGCGAGCAGACAAAAGATAACCAGGTCCGGAGACACAAAAACCCTAAATTCGCTTCGAAGTTACACAAATCTATAGAAACGGAGAAGGAAAAACCCAATTTGGAAACGACTGAATGATAAATCGAAAGTCTATCAATGTGTTAACAGTTTCCCATTACCCCATTCTAGGAGAGGAGGTGACAATATCCTGTTCTTCTTATGGCTATAATTGTCATTTCAATGATTAATATTATCAAAGTTGCCATGAACTCATAACATTCAGTTACCATCAGAGAGTTGGGAAGTTGTCTGTTATCTTTAGTAGTCTTATTATTGCTTATCCCTATCACTAAAGTATCTCCAAAACTATAGACAAGAAATATGTGAATTTTTTTTTACACTAAAATTGAGCCATCTGTCAGGGTCACGGTATATAATATGAGATTTTCTAGAAAAGAAATCTGTTTATCACTCGATTCTTATCATGATCGAATATTTAAAGGTAGAGTAGGTAGCACCAACTGGAAAATAAGATGCTTGGACTATTGTTATAACCTTTCACACTGATTTCATTGGAGATATTGCACCTAATTCAGGTGGGATGGTTTTTAAATCTTGCTGGATCCTATTCCTAGTTAACTAGTCGTCCTATTTTTCCTTTGATTAACATGCATTCAAACGTGGAGTTTCTCGCGGGGGATTGGAACAAACTCAACAATTTTTGGTTTTACTGCCAATTGTATTGTTTTTCATTATGATTCATCCATAGCAGTCTCTCGATATTGAGCTCGTTGTGGATCAAAATTTCTACGTACTGAACCTAATTCTCAGTTGATTGTTCTGTTAGCACTAATATTATCTTATGCTTGGAATATTTGTGTTTGTAGGATTGCGCGTATATCGAACGATCAGTAGAACGCAAGGATCGTATGGCCGACTATGTGCAGGTTTCTTATGGTTGACAGTTTGCAAATGCGCATAAAGGGATGAAACAAATTGTTTTTGTTCTATTGATTTTATATAATTTTTATTGTATTTTTTATTTTTTATACATGTTAATATTAAATGTTGCTTTGTTTATATATATATAATGTTTATTATTTTTATTATATCCTAATATTTCCAGGTTTTCTCAAAGGGTTAAATTATATTATATAATTTTTACTTTTCATAAATTAAATCTGAATTTTTATTTCTTTAAAAGGACTAAAATTTGAAACCAGCATTGTAAAAAAAACAAGGGCCTTTATATTAAAACTAATATTTGTTCTATTTATTACTTTTAGTTTTATTTTTAAAAGTTTATTTTTTTATTTTTTATTATTATTATTTTAATTTTTTTAGGTTCATAGATTTAGATAAATTTTTACAACAACTTTTAATAATTTTTTTCAATCACTTTTTTTTAAAATAACAAAAATAAAAAACATATCAAAGCTAAAATAAAAATTGTATGAATTTTTTCTATTTGTTATTTGTTTATTTACATATTAATTAATTTATTTGATTTTCTAATGGTTCAGAGATTTAAAAGAACTTAATACCTAATGTAGTTTTATTCTAGAAAATTTATTAAATAAATAAAAACTCAAAAATCAAGAATTTCACAAATATTTTTTAGATTTAGAAAATTAAAACTTTTTTTAATCCCTAACAAAAATTAAAAAGAAATAGTAATTTAAGACTATTAGAAATAAAAATTTAACAGATAGAAACATTAAAGAAAATTAAACCATTCTACAAGTTAATTGAAAAACTAAAACCTAGCTACTCTACTTTAACTTGAATTTACAATCATTTAAGTGTACAGAAACTTCCAGTGGAACCATACATGTAAAAGCAATAAGAGAATATTTACAAAATAAAACCTAATGTATTCAAAGGTATGCGAAATTAGGAATTATAAATGTAAATTAACAAAGTAAAAATAAAAACAAAACAGATCTAACCTAACACTTACTTGGAACTTGTGTTCGATGCAGCTTTCATTTGCATGATGTTCACCCAAGATCCCTTCTTCATCCTTTTGAGTCTCCAGTTCGAACATGTATTCTTCATCTGATATGCAGGATTCCTCAAATGTCGATTCTTCATTATTCACTTCAGGAAAAGTGATTTCATCTTTGATTGTTGTCAAGATCTCCTCTTCTAAAGAAGAGGAGATCCTGATTTTTGCTAGGATTTGAGTGAGCTTCTCTAAGCTTATGCTCATCGTGAAACTAAAATAAAATCAAATGAAAAAAATAAGAAAAGAAATGAAAAAATGAATACATGACAAATGCAAAAACAATACAAAATGAGTTAGTATAAAAAGTGCACAAAAATCTGTAAAAAACAAAAATGAACATATACAAAGTTAAAAGCAGGTTAGTATGAAACAAAGGATAGCCCAAATAAGAAAGCAATAGAAAATTTTACACTACAAAACTATAAAAGAAAACTTGCATAAAAACAAAACTGGCATTTGCAGAAAAGAAAATAATTTGCAAAAAAAGTAAATACTTTGCAGAAAAATAAACACAATGGAAGAAACAACAATCAACGCTTTGGGGAGACCCACTAAAGTGGATGAGTCTGGTTGTTATAGCACGAAAATCCTAGAAATTTCATAGTGAATTCATCCTTGCGTATTACAGTTTCCCCTCCCCCTTTCTATCTAATAAAAATAAACTATCTACTTATCGAAACTCGGATCCCTTTTAGCACCTCCCTGACAACGACGCCAAAATGTTGGGTAAAAACATTAAACAAATTATAAGAGAATTCCAATGATTTAATTGTCAACCTAGAGAGAGCGTAAAATTGTGAGGTACAAACAAAATATATGCAGGGTCAGAGTGTCATTGAACCTAATCTAAAATTCTAGATAACTATAATAAGAAATACATGTAATTGAAATTAAATCTAGTTTATGAAAACAAGAAATTACATGAAAATAAATATAATTATAGAAGACATGAAATGACATAAATTAACTTGATAAAGAAAGACTGAAATTGCATGAAATAAACTGGTATAAAGAAAATAATTATTAACTTGTGAGCTCACATAAAATCAACACTGAAAATGCATAAGAAAGAAATAACTGAAATTCTATACTAACAACTCATAAGAAAGAAATTGTTGGAAATCTATATTAACAAAAGAGAGTCAAAGGAGGTGCATGAAGCATAATATCCATTAAATAAGACTCAATACCTATTTTATGACTAACTCTGAACTATTCTCTACTTCCAAACCACTAAATATATCTCTAACCAAAATGAGGAGAGAGCCCTCCTATTTATACATGAATTCAAGATAAGTCATCATAATTACAGATCTACTATTCTCTCAACTTATCCCTCAAAATACTCAACAAATAGTCAAATCACCCCCTCAAATCCTCAACAAATTTACAACTCATCCCTTTAAATTCCCAACAAATATTGGATGAGATATTCTCTCCACACTTCCATGATCTTCTCCTTGAAGTTAGCCACATCTAGAAGTTGAAATTCAAATATGAGCCTAGGTGGTTAGTTTTGAGCTTGTTAAAGTCTTCAAATACACCTGTAAACATCACCAAACTCACCCAACTATAAAGTATAATTAAAATATGTTATTTTTCTCAATAATTAACCATAAATTCACTCAAAATACTGAAAAATAAATGATTTAGAAAATTGTAATTATAAACCCAATTTATTATGAAAGTAGTGAATATTAATGGTTTTATGGAAGGAAAAATAGGAATAAGGTGACAAATGGTATAGGAGAAATGAATAAAATGTGGTCTTTTTTGCGGCTCAACAAGGGTGTTGACCTTAAAAAATGAAACTGAGGATGATACTATCTCCAGTTTCATCAGCGAACCAATGTATGTTACTAAACATACATACCAACTCCTAGATAGCACCTTGAGTGAACTTGAGAAAGAAGAACTTACTGAATAAGCCCTAGGTAAGAATGTTGAAACTGCTCCTATACTTGAAAACTTGAAAAGTGTCCTAGTAGAGATTGAAACTAGAAAGACCCTCAATATCAATCCCAGCCTTGTACCCAATGAACAAGAAGGTTTGATCACAATTCTGAAAAAACATAAGGGGGCGTTTGTGTGGGAGTACACAGATACAAGAGGTATTCCTTTAGGGTTGTGTACTTACCGCATCTTTATAAAAATTTATTCTAGGCTAGTATGCCAACCTCAACATAGAATGAACCCAAAATTAAGGGATATTGTGAAAAAGGAGATTCATAAAATTTTGGAGGAAGGGTTCATTTATCTTATTTCATAGAGCGAGTGGGTTTCCCCACTGGTGATCGTACCCAATAAAAATGGGAAGTGGTGAGTTTTTGTAGATTATAGGGAATTTAACAAGGCCACACAAAAATACCATTTATCCCTACCATTTATCGATCATGTTTTCGATACCCTTTCTTAGAAAATATTCTTCTCCTTTCTATATGGTTTTGGCGGAGACAATCAGATCCAAATCACCCTCGAAGATCAAGATAACACCACTTTCACTTTTCCTTGGGGCATCTTTGCATATAGGTTGGTTCCTTTTGGGTTATGTAATGCACAGCTACATTTCAAGGAGATGTAATGAGAATATTTTCTGAGGTGGTCAATGATTGCATGGAAATATTCATGGATTATTTTACTCTGTATGGTAGTAGTTTTGACGAAGCCTTAAGGAAATTGGAGAAAGTTTTAGAACATTGTGAACAAACCCACCTATCCTTGAGTACTAAAAGGTGTCACATGACGATGAGTGAGGGTATTGTTCTCGGGAATTTTATCTTTGTTGCAAGAATCCAAGTAGACCCAGCTAAAATCAAGGTAATTCAAAATATTCCTATTCATGGAATGCATGAGGAGGTACATAGATTTCTTAGGCATGCTTGTTATTATATAAGTTTTATTGATTTTTTTTTCTAAATAAGTATCTCATTTATTTAATTTTTTAATGAAGGATGCAAAATTTAATTGGACTGATGCATCCTAGAAAATGTTTGCAGAACTCAAGAGAAGGTTATCCATAACACCTATCTTGCGAGGGGCTAACTGGTCCTTTCCTTTCCATATTTATTCTGATGTTTTAGATACTACCAATGGGGTTGTGTTGGGACAGCATGAAGGCCATATTCCATATGCTATCTATTACATTAGTAATAATTTGGCCCCTGCTGAACTTAATTACACAGTGACTGAGAAAAAAATACTTGCTGTCATTTATGCCATTAATAAAGTTTCGACACTATATTGCCAATTTTTCTACTTTTATCCAAACTGATCACTCAACTATTAGATTTTGATGAATAAACCTATTACTAATGCTGGAGTGACTAGATGGTTGTGTTATAATTTTATCATTCAAGATAGCATTATGTTAGGTTCTTTAACTGAGAGAATAACAAGTACAACAATCAAACACAAGAGACAATGAACATAATGTTTTTACTCGAGGAAACCATAAATGGAGAAAACCCTACAACTTCCTCAGAAATAGAATCAACACCAAAATTAAAACCCCAAAACAGTAAGATGATTTCCCGACAGCAGTATCCTCTTTCTTCCTAGCCCCAGTGTCTTCTTCTTCCTCAGCTATGTGCTACAACTGAGTGTGAGTAAGTGTGTGATAAATAGAGACGCTCACTCTCTATTTATACTAATTCCCGACATGAAAATAACCTACTAGGGCTGACTTCTCTAAGAGAGTCTAATAACCCTAGTGCCCCGAAACTATGGGGACTTTAACCCTTGATCAATAGGAGGGTTACCCACAATGACTTGACATGACTTGTTTACATTATAGAACCTCCCAATAGGAACATCACAGCATGAAATGACTCAATTACATTATAGATACTTCTCAAAATAAACATCGGGGTACAATACATGAAATATACAAGTGAATACATTTCAAAGTTACATATACATCAACACTCCCTCTTAACTAGGAATGTATTCTCTCGACAAAAATTTTCGGCCCTGGTATTCTTCTCTATATCTGTTGGGGCGCGTACACTAAGGATTACTAGTTGTGGTAACTTCGCGGCTGTTGGTAAGCGGATTTACGGGTCAAGATAGTCTTAGGGGTGTCAGGGTAAGTCAAAACCCCCTTTTTGTAATAAACCCGTGGTTTAAATCCAGGGTTTAGGGTTTTTTTGGGTGCCCATGGTTTAAGACCATGGTTTTGTAAAAATGCGCAGTATAAATAAGTGCTTGTGTAAAGAAGATAGGTTAGGTTTTATGATGTAAGAAAGAATAAGGCGAAGATAAGGTTGATTTTGAAGGGTTAAGTCCCAGTTGTGTGCGTGGACGACCTCTGCAGCTGGGTGTGCAGAGGGTTTTTGTAAGAAGAGAAAGAAAGATCTGTAGCTGTGTGCGCAGAGGCCTGCTGCTGTGTGCGTAGCTTTTAGAGAAAGAAGGGATCTGCAGCTGAGTGCACAGATCAAACTATGGTTTTGTAGCAAGTTGAGTAAAACACAATTTGTGGACGTAGCCCCTACACTGGGGGTGAACCACGTTATATCCGGTGTCGTGGTTTCTTGTGCTGTTTCTGTTTTTGTTATCTTTTATGCATTAATAACTGTATACATCTGATAAGTTAGATCGCTGTTAATATTTAGCTTCGCTGTGAATTCCATGTAGTGGGTTGAGCAAGTAACGACTGTTTATTTATCCGCGAAGTTTTATGTGAATGAATGGTAAAGCTTTTATAGTATTGATTAATAATATTATTAAGGCTAAGGTACAGTAATCCCCCTCTCGGCTTGCAGAAACTTGATTCTGCGGCACCCCATAGCTGTTTCGGGTGAGACTGCAACCTGCGCGCAGGTTGTTACCGAAAGGGCCAACACTGTGGGTCTTTTGTTGGTGCGACACTAAAGGTTTAAACCCGGGTCTGCCCTATTTCCCAACAAATTGGTTCTGTTGCCGGTTGAACTCAGTACCTGCTCAAGAGGGGTTTACATTGTACCTCGAGGGCTATGTTCTAGAGGCCCTCTGTGAAGGACATCGGTGATTGGTTTGCTGAGACTTGTCTGAAATTCGTGCAGCAAGAGAATACGAATCCATGTCGAAGCGCAAGTGACTTTTTACAACGGTATGTTTTTTGTGATACTTATGAAATTTTCTTTGGTCGTTTCCACACAGAGTTGCACCAGTGGTTGTCTAGGTTAACAGAGAGGAGGACGAACTTTCAAGCTCTATGGATTCCTGTGTGGACCCCCGCAAGGGTCAACCTTGTGCAACACGTGAACAATGAGGTATCCCGCGCTGTCGATTTCTGGACGACGCGCACATTGGAAGCCTTCATGACAGAGTTTGCCATTGATACAAGCACTTCTTTCAGCGCAGCTGAATGGTAGTTTTTCAAAGGGCCCCGTGGTAAGTTTTTAAATTCCTTACGCTTGAAGATTAAAATACTATTGGTTGAAAAGGGTATCTTATTATTTGAATTAGACTGCTAGTTTAGTAGTACTAACATATGATTGCAAGTGAGAATATTTTCGACGTGCAAAGTGGGTTGCCACGAAGTGAGCAAAGGTACAAAAAAAATTTTGAATCCTACTCCTCAGGATAGGCCACCGCATTTCCCCCTGTAAACCCTCCACAACCAGACCCTAAAG
>LPNX010565289.1:730235-750131 GCA_001517045.1 Pseudotsuga menziesii | reverse complement strand
GCGGCGAATCCGTGTGGGACTTTGACCAGAGATTCAAAGTTCTATTAGACCAAGTGAGCTTCACCATTAGTCCTGCGCAGCACAAGGAATGGTTTATCGCCGTGTTATTGCCGCATATCAGAACGCCGCTCATGCAATAGAAGGTTGCTGACCAACAAGAGGCTCTGGAAATCGCAATGAAGCTAGAGACCGCTCCCGTCAGAGACGATTCTGGTCTTGCTCAAATCCAAGCGCAGCTGGAAGTGATGTCCCTGGAGCTTCGTGACATGAAGAAAGATAAAACCAGTGGAGAGGAGGTCTGGTGTACGCAATGTCGGTCCGAGGGTCACGATAGGGACCAGTGCCCCGTGGTCAGAACCTATCTAAATACGGGCACGCCCAACCAATTCAATGCCGGTGTTCTATATTGTGAGATTTAACGAACCTCTGGCCAGCATCGCCCTGAGCACTGCCATCTTCTTCAGAGATATGTTCAAGTTACCAAAAACCCCTACTGCCAGTTCTGTAAGTCCGTCGGGCATAATGAAGAATAATGTCGTAGCTATGAACTTATGCGAGAGCGCACCTCTGATGCCTACCGAGTCCACAATGAAGCCCAGAATAATGATGGCTATGGTTACCGCAGTGACACCTCCGAAAGAGGTGCTTTTGGCGGTCGCGGCCGTGGTGGGATGATCGGCAGAGGTAGAGGCCAGGTTGTGTGTTACAATTGTAACCAAGTTGGTCACTTGGCTCACGACTGTCGGAACCCCACTACGACCTGTCGGTATTTCCGCGCAGTGGACCACGTGATTGAACAGTGCCCCCAGCTCCTCGCAAAGATTCAGGAAAACAACCGTGGCCCTACTCCAAGTATTCAGTTGATTTCCGTGGAGCAAATACCTGCCCCAGCCCTCAATGTGGTCACCCAGAGTGGAGCTACGACACATACTCAAGACTCACCAAAGCAACCTGCCACGGTGTGCGCACAACAGGCCTCCAAGAAAGTCCCATCCGTTGACCCTGCGAAGGACCATGCACCAGTCCAGGAGGCCCTGTGTGATAATGTTGACCTTGGCGCTATAGAAAAACCTGCGCGGCAACATCAGCAGGCTTCACAGCCACAGGAGGCCTCGACGGATAAAGTAAGTACACTATCCTCTTTCTTGCAGAGCTGTATGAAACTCTTGCGGAATCAGAACGCTCTAAACGAGCTGTAAAAATTTCTTGCTGTCACAGACCCTCAGAGAGGAATTGATCAGGAGAAAACTATTAGTCGTGTCCGAAGAACGGGAAGGGAAATGAGGTTGAACGTTCAGATAGGTGAATATGATATGACTGATGTCATCCTGGATCTTGGATCAGACATTAATGTCCTACCCAAACAAACCTGGGGACAAATGGGAAAGCCTTCCCTCGTTTGGTCACCTATACAACTGTGACTAGCTAACCAGCAAAGGATTGTACCGCTAGGGAGACTTCTTAGTGTCCCAATCGACATCGATGGGGTCAGTACTCTAGCAGATTTTGAAGTTATTGAGATCATTGATGACAGCAACCCTTACCCAGCCCTGTTGGGAATTGAGTGGGCCATGGCCAATGCTGCAATCATCGACCTTAAAAGGAGACAGATGACCTTCGAAGGAAATGGCCTGCGCGTTATTATACCCCTCGACCCATCCCAAGGAGAAAGATATACAGAACCACTCAGAGATGAAGGGGAGCAGGATACTCTAGACCACATCTATAACATCACAGCCAAGGATGCAGATTATGTCGAGCCTAATGCTGATGATGTAATGGATTGGCAATGTGATAGCTCCTGCATGTCTGATTCAGATGATGATCTGGAGAATTGGCAGAATCGACTGTACGAGCTACATGGCCATAGGTGCGCGCAGATCACTCAGTCTCTTCGACGCCTTAGCACACAGCCTCGAGAATTTCCTGCACAGGTTGGGATGACAGACCCTGGAGAAATTATTGCACCTATGTCAGAACGAGTACCTCAGTCACAAAACACCCAGCGTCTGGAAATAGAAATAGAAGCTACAGCAGCATGGGGGACCGATCATACAAAGTCTCAGCCCTGTCGGGGAACCTGCCAGAAATTCTTGCGCCCCAAAGTTATAAGGCAAGCTCAAGAAGTGCGAAGTAAGTTCAAGGGGTGGAATAGCCCTCAGGGACATTTAAGGCAGAACTACACCGTAATGGAAAACACACCTCGCAAGGAGTGGGTGCATAAGTTCGTACATATCTTGGACCCTATAGCGAAAAATGGGCATATGAAGGTTGCACTCCGCCACGGTACTGTAAGTGGGGATGATCTTGTGGATAGCTTTTGGATCACATTTTCCATTAATAAAAGTGGTCTTGTTTTAGAGATAGCTTTCCAATCACACCACCACAAGGCAAATATTGTTCATCCAGGAATTGGATACCAAACCCAGGGGCAGAGCCAAGACGCTAGGGCTTCAAATATAATAGTCTTGTCACAGATATTACTAGGTCGGGTCGAAGGGAACTATTGGGCCAAGGTTGCTTATAACCCCGAGGCTTCAACCATGATTCTGCCGCGGCCCAAAAATATAGCGAGGCTCAAAATCCAACTGCTGGGAAGCAGCCAATTTGGCGACGGTGGAATTTTAATTGCTTTAAATGACTGTACCAAGACCAGTACCGGCAATCGTGCTCCACATGAACAAGATTTTCGTCAGACTTGGTGCCTTCAATGCACTGTCCTACCCGATTTGATTGATGGCGTGTATAAGAAGACGCCTAAGTTAGGGAAAATTGCATCCTGCAATTCTTCAATATTTCTGAGTGAACCCATGACCACCGAATGCGAGATTGATGCTTTGGTCAGAGAATTCGAGTAAGAGGGTCCGATCACCTGCTCTAATCGGCCACCTACCCTAGCTCACTATGAAGACACTCCCCTAGCACCACCACGGCCGATGCAGACACGGTCTTCTAGGAAAAAGACTAGAACTGAAGTTCACACCAAGCGCAACCAAGACCGGCAACGGCAAACAGGGCAAACACCAGCAGCTCATCCTATGGAGCCCTCTGGCTCCGCACAGGCCCCGGCTGGGGGAAGGGAGAATATTCCACCACCGCGGCCACCATATCTACCACCTGTTCGCCCGGGTACCGCGTTGCCTCGTCGCACAAAGAAATTTACATTAGCCACACCCTCGCTGCCACCGGGAGTACAGTTGATAGGAAATATGACAGGGAAGATTGATCGGCTTAAGTACAGCGATCACGACACCAACGACCATGGCAAGTTCCCACAGTTTGAACTAGCAGAATACTTGCACCACGTCAAGTAACTGGATCATCAGGTCACACTACTGGAAGTGCAACCATGGGCTGCGGGCCTCGACAGAGCTGGCCTACCGCAAGATATTTAACATTCCCCATTTTAGACACGGCATACATGTGACTGTAGTGGCCAAGCAGTTACTAGCCCTAGTGCATGACGGTTATTTATGGATAGGGGACCATCAAATTCCTATTGACGCCGCCCTCAGCCATAAGATCACAGGTTTACCCATGGCAGGACCTGATCCGGGAACTGAATTTCCATCCAAACATGACAATACAAAGCTCGCGTAAACCATGAAAGAGCGGTTTGGCCTGACAAATGGGAAATGGGGGTATCACACTTCCGCGATTCAGGAGCATCCCATTCGATTTGCAGCTGAACTCTTAGCCTGCAAACTCATACGGAAATGCAGGCCAACTGAAGTACCTGCCCCGGTTATCCAGATTGCCATGAACTGTGCTGAGGGGTATACTTATAATTGGGTCGGATATCTTGCGAAGGAGTTTCTGGAGGATGCCCGCGATGCGCAAGAAAAAGGTAGACCTTTTCGTTATTCCTGGCTCGTAATCCTTATTACATTAGTTGGGTGGAAAGAACCCACTGAAGCCCAGTTTGTATAAATCAACCCCGGCATGCCAGGGGCAGTGAGGTATGCCTCCCTATGGATATCCTCAGATAAGGAAGCTCAGCAGATGACGAACACTATGTTCGTCTTCTATGCTATGAGTATTCACTATGAGATTGTGCGAACACCTCGACTTACCAACGAAGTGTTCTCTCAATACGAGGGCGTCACGCACTTTAGTGCCGATATGCATCATGTTTTCATTCAAGCTCATGCAGACCCTCAACGGCAATGCTTCAAATTACCATATGTATTCACCGAACCAGATATCAGGCGGATAGTTCAGCAATGGCCGGCTGAATGGCTGAAAGATTTAGGGAAAAAAACCCTCTATTCCGGTTCCCCCAGCTACCAATATTGGCGCAGGTACTAGTCAGGCGCAGCAGCAAAGCCCATTGGAAGATAGCGAAGACCTAAGTGATTCACAGATGAATGACGACGGCCAGGGTGGAGACGGCGGACAGGATGAACAGGATGAACAGGATGAACAGGATGAGGAGTCGGTCAAGACCATATCAGATCCTAACCCACCAACGAAGCGCAAGTCACCAGAAGTAGCTGAGGTAACCAAGCCATAGTCCCGCAAAAAGGTAAAAGCATCGAAGGACAAAGATATCGAGGAAGAAGCCACTGTCACGCTGGATGCACTGGAGCATGCTCTAGAACAGTCTACGACAGCGCTTACTAAAAAATGGTCAGAGTTTGCGGAACTGCATCTTGCCGGCCTCTCAGGTATCGCAAACAGGGTATCGGAGTTAAAAGAGCTAACAGCAAAATCAGCGCCCAGTACTGTGACAAGTAGCACTATCGCACCCACGCAGCAGGATATTAGGCAATGGCCACCTAGAGATCACCAGGGATAGGTATCAAGCGCAACTCTGATACAGCCTGACACAGATTCCCGACCCTAGACGAATATAACCGCGGGGCTTGATTATACAAATATGTCTATGTCAGAGTTGCACCTCTGTCAGCTCGCGATTGCAAAGGAGATCCATACCCGAACTCAAGTGTCACAAGTCCAATTGGAAGACACCATCAAAAAAAACAAAACCTTTGCAGCACGCCTAGAAGAGATCGCACAACAGAAGAAAGAGGCTGAACAGACAACAACTACGCTGATGCAAGCATTGGACGAGGCATGTCGGAGTCTTTCTGACTCCGACATACAGGGAGCAGAGGAACCAGAGCAGAGAATTGCTAAGCTGAGAGACTATGCCCAGCTGTCCCGCAGTGAGGTTGAAAGGATGAAGATAGAACACCAGCAACAGATTGTAGAACTTCAACTACGCATTCCTCCTGAGACTCCACCAGAGGTCCGAGAACAGCGCCAGCAAGACATCAAGGCTTCATCAGCAAAAAATCAGATAATGTGGCTAGTGTCACAAAACTAATGGAAGACAGCATAGAAGCATGGGCAAACCTACAGGACCATCCAGATGTAGGGAAGATTCAGGAAACCATCAAGTTGCGCCAGGATGAGTTAGATGCAGTCCGAATAGAAATCAAGACGCTGCCACCTATGCAGAAGATGGCTAAAGTAAAGCGCAGCAAGGAAATTCAATAGGAAATCAAGTCCTACAGGATGAAAGTAACGATGCTGGAAAATGCATTACAGCCCCTAGTTGATGAAGCATTAGAATTGAGCAATACTGCGGAAAGCCAGCTCAAACTTTTGAAGACCTATGACACTTTTGCGCAGGAAAAGGATGACACAGACTCTTCTTCAGTATTACAGGAACTGGTGGAAAAGGAGAAAGCCGCTAATGATATACTGCATAATCTCACCAGTCGCTTCCAGGCCCTCGCGCAGAATATTCTCCCACCAGAGTCCTCGCAGAGTGTCCCGGGACGGGCCACTAGTGAGTCTTAGGGGCCTGTTGGGGCGCGTACCCTAAGGATTACTAGTTGTGGTAACTTAGCGGCTATTGGTAAGTGGAGTTATGGGTCAATATAGTCTTAGGGGTGTTAGGCTAAGTCAAAACCCCCTTTTTGTAATAAACCCGTGGTTTAAATCCAGGGTTTAGGGTTTTTTTGGGTGCCCATGGTTTAAGACCATGGTTTTGTAAAAATGCGCAGTATAAATAAGCGCTTGTGTAAAGAATATAGGTTAGGTTTTATGATGTAAGAAAGAATAAGGCGAATATAAGGTTGATTTTGAAGGGTTAAGTCCCAGCTGTGTGCGTGGACGACCTCTGCAGCTGGGTGCGCAGAGGGTTTTTGTAAGAAGAGAAAGAAAGATCTGCAACTGTGTGCATAGAGGCCTGCTACTGTGTCCGCGGATTTTAGAGAAAGAAGGGATCTGCAGCTGAGTGCGCAGATCAAACTGTGGTTTTGTAGCAAGTTGAATAAAACACAGTTTGTGGACGTAGCCCCTACACTAGGGGTGAACCACGTTATATCCGGTGTCGTGGTTTCTTGTGTTGTTTCTGTTTCTGTTATCTTTTATGCATTAATAACTGTATACATCTGATAAGTTAGATCGCTGTTAATATTTAGCTTCGCTGTGAATTCCTTGTAGTGGGTTGAGCAAGTAACGACTATTTATTTATCCGCGAAGTTGTATGTGAATGAATGGTAAAGCTTTTATAGTATTTATTAATAAGATTATTAAGGCTAAGGTACAGTAATCCCCCTCTTGGCTTGCAGAAACCTGATTCTGCGGCACCCCATAGCTGTTTCAGGTGAGACTGCAACCTGCACGCAGGTTGTTGCCGAAAGGGCCAACACTGTGGGTATTTTGTTGGTGCGACACTAAAGGTTTAAACCCGGGTCTGCCCTATTTCCCAATAGTATCATCTTATCTGCATCTTCAATTCATCTTCATCTTCAATTCATCTTCATATTCAAGTCATCTTCATCTTGGATCATAATGGGGACATCATCGCTAGATCTGGATCATCACTACTGGATCTGGATCATCACTCGATCTGGATCATCTCGGAGACATCATCATTGGATCTGAATCATCACTTGATCTGTATCATCATCATAGGTGATATATCATGATTCTTATTGTCATGGGAAGTTCTATAGAGCCAGCCCTTTTTCATGCTGGTTGTAGGCCTAGCCTCCTTGTAGGTCTTCTTCAGCCCTTATATTTGACCCTAAGTCAAAATGGCCAACACTCACATCTGACCATGAGAGGAACACATCCAACATCATGTTACAAAGGAACAACACTTACATTCACCAGCATGATAGTACTCAACTACTATCATCTGTGAAAATGCACAGTACTCACATCTGACCTTGACTCATCAGAAAGGCACAACACTCAAATCTGACCTTGACTCATCAGAAAGTCATAGCACTCACATCTGACCTTGACTCGTCAGAAAGGCATATCACTCACATCTGACCTTGACTCGTTAGAAAGGCCCAACACTCACATTCACCAGCATGATAGTACATAGCTACTATCATCTATGAAAAGGCACAACACTCACATCCACCAGCATGATAGTACACAACTACTATCATCTGTGAAAAGGCACAACACTCACATCCACCAGCATGATAGTACATAGCTACTATCATCTATGGAAAGGCACAACACTTACATCTCACCTTGACTCGTCAGAAAGGCACCCAGTCCTAGAATGAGGATTCCTAGTAACTGACCATGTGCCTCCATTCAGAGAATGGAAATATCCCTTATATATGATAATGTAGGAACCAATCCTATATTCATATCAAAATAGCTCATCACTCACATATGACATGGAAGGAACCAATCCTCTCACCATGACAGAATGGAAACAACCTTTATATCTGATCAAGTGGGAACATATCCCTCAATCACATCAGAATGGCCCTGCACTTATATATTATCATGTGAGACTACATATCACAGTCATATCAGAATGGCCCTCAGTCCTAGACTAGGTGTTCCTGGTAACTAACCAGGTACCTCCATTCAAAGAATGGCAATAGTCATTATATCTGATCATGTAGGAACCAATCCTACAGTCACATCAGAATGGCTCAGCACTCATATCTGACATGGAAGGAACCAATCCTCTCACCATGAAAGAATGGATCAGCCCTTACATTTGACCATGGAAGGAACCAATCATTTAACCATGTCAGAATGGCTCACAGATTCATCACTTCCCCTTGGGGGAAATATTGATCTCGAGAACACCAAGCTTCTCCCTGAAGTACTCAAACTTCACTCTTTCTAATGCCTTTGTCAACACATGAGATGTATGTTCATCCATCACAACATAGTGGAGCTTCATTGCTCCTCTTTGCACCATATCCCGGATATAGTGATACTTGATCGCGATATGCTTTGACTTGTCATGGAACACCGGGTTCTCTAACAACTTCACACAACTCTAGTTGTCACAATATATACAAGTAGCATCCAACAGGAGATTAAATAAATCAGACAGTAGCTTCCTTATCCATACTTCCTCACAACTAGTTGAACAAGTTGCGACATACTCTACCTCAGCTGCACTCAGTGCCACACAGGATTACTTCCTACTAAACCAAGAGATCACACCTGATCCCATACTGAAGCAACACCCTGAAGTGCTCTTCCTATTGATGGCACTACCTGCCCATTATGAATCAACATAAACCTAAACATTAATCTTTTGACTCTCCTCATACTTGAGCCCATAATCAACTGTACCCCTCAGGTACCTCAGAATATGCTTTACATCAATCAAATGAACATGTCTCGGATCTGTCAAGAAATGGCTCAAGGTGTTCACAACAAAGCAAATATCTGGTCTCGTATTCGTTAGGTACATCAAGGACCCAATCATCTAACGATACATCATGGAATCAACCGCTTCTGATGAAGTATCACTCAATAGCTTTAGGTTCGATTCCATAGGTGTGGTCATTTCCTTGCAGTCCATCATCCTGAATCTTTTCAGGATCTCTACAGTATATTTCCCTTGTCCTAGGGAAATTCCATCTACATTCTCCCACACCTCCATGCCTAGGAAATAATGCATCATACCCAAGTCATTCATTTTGAACTCAGCAACAAGCTTCCCCTTCATATCAGCAATCAACCCATCCATACCTGTTACGAATAGATCATCTACATACAGTAGGAGCATCACTAGGTTGCCATCCTCAACCTTGTATTAAAGTTTGGAATCTACTTTACTCTTGGTAAATCCCAATATGGATATAAAGTTGTCAATTATGTCGTACCATTTCCTATGTTCCTATTTGAATCCATACAGGGCTTTCTTCAGTCTACACACATGAGACTCTCTTTCATGTGTCTCAAAACCGAGTGGCTGCTCCATATACACTTCCTCTTCCACTACACCATTCAAGAAGGTAGTCTTGACATCCATCTGGTGTATCTTCCATTTCATCACTGCAACTAGAGAAAGTATTGATATGATGGAAGTGTATCTGGCCACAGGTGCAAAAGTTTCTTCACAATCTATTCCTTCTTTCTGGGAGAAACCACCAGCAACAAATCTTGCTTTATATTTTTCTATGCTACCATCTACAACATGCTTGATATTATAGATCCATTTGGAAGTTACAATATACTTCCCTTCTATTCTTGGGACAACATCCCAAACATCATTCTTCATGATCGATTGACACTCTTTGATCATAGCATCCTTCCATTCTTTCCATTCTGCTGCTTCTTCATAATTGGAAGGTTCTTTATTGATGAAATCACATAATAAGGCTACATAACTAGAGGAGGACCTGGTCCTCTTTCTTTCTCTATGATTCTCTTCTGGAGCCCCATATATTTCCGCACCTTGGATAGCTTCTCATACCCAAGCATGTTTCCTCTTATGAGGATTCTTCTCCTGAGGTGGATCTATAGGTTCTTGAGGTTCTTCAAATTCTCAATCTTCTTCTCGAGTTTCTTTGTTCATGGTTGTGTCATGAATTCTGGGTGCTTTCGATTCTTTTGGAACTTCACCAGGTTTCTTTTTGGATTTGTTGTAAGCTGAGTCTTCATCAAATGTTGCATCCCTGCTGATGTCAATCTTCTTGAACCTTGGGAAGTATATTCTGTAAGCCTTTGAGATTTCAGAGTATCCCACAAATATACCCTTGTTTCTTGAAGGATCTAATTTTGTCCTCTTCTCTTTTGGAATGTGTATGTACACTGTACAGCCGAATATTCTAATATGGATTACTTCTAGTTTCTTGCTTAAAAATACTTCTTTAGGTGTCTTGTTCTTGAGCACTCTCTGTGGAGTACGGTTCTGTACATACACCAATATTTTGGCAGCTTTTTCCCATAGATTCATAGGAATATATTGATCATGAAGCATTGCTCTTGCAGCTTCCATGATAGTTCTATTCTTCCTTTCTACAATCCCATTCTATTGTGGATTATATGGGGTGGCCAAATCCTTCTTAATCCTTGAGTCTTTGCATAAATCTTTAAATTCATTTGATGTGAATTCTCTACCATTATCTGATCGAAAGGTATCGATCTTCTTTTCAGTGTGGTTCTCGATCAAGGCTTTGAATTCCTTGAATTTACTGAATACTTCATCATTGTTCTTCATGAAGTAAATCCATGTCTTCCTAGAAAAGTCATCAGTGAAAGAAACATAGTATACATACCTACTTAATGAAATTAATGACATCAGACTGCATACATCGGAGTGAATGATTTCCAAGATTCATTTTTCCTTCCTCTCGCTACATGGAAAAGTCTTCTTTGTATTCTTTCCTTTCACACATCCTTTTCAGACTCCATCATGTTTTGCTTGAATTTCTAGAATACCTTCAACAACTTTTATTGCAAGTGGTAGTGCTATGTAATGCACATGTGCAAGCCTTCTATGCCAAAGTTCATTTGACTCTACTATGTCGTGTACCAAATCTTGTTCTGGATGGCCCTTCAACTTGTATAGACCTCCCTCTTGTTCCCCAATCACTACTGCATCATTAATAGTCTTTCCCTTTGGCCACATGATAACTTGGCCATCTACAAATGCAACTCTCATGCCTTTTGCATCTAATGCAGATATGGAGAGGAGGTTCTTCATTAGTCTTGGTACAAACAATACATCTTGCATCTTCATATACTTTCGAGAGTCTAGCTTATAGGAGGATTCCCCACTACCTTTTATTGGATACTGGTAGTCATCTCCAAGTTTCACCTTGTGAGATGATTCATGTTCTAAAATTTTTACAAAGGACTCTTTGAATCCTGTCATATGTTTGGAATCCCCACTGTCTATAAGTCAATTTTTGCTTCCATGTGTGATGTTTCTCGTGAGAGAAGAAATCAAGACATAATATTCATCACTTGAAGAATCATCACCTTCTTGTCTGATTCTCTTTGACGAAGGTTCATCATCATCTGCAGCATGAGCATGATGTCTTCTCTTGTTTCCCTTTTTCTTATTCTATCTTTTAGGACAATCTTTTGCAAATTTTCCTACTTCATCACATGTATAACATCTGCTTCTAGACAAATATTTTGTTTTACCTCTAGAGTGATGAGAACTTCTTTTTCTTTTCTTGGAGTGAACTGTGAGAGCTTGATATTCACTTCCCATCTTTTCTTCTCAAGCTGCTATCCGAGCTTCTTCTTGAGAGAATTCTTCCCATAGTCTACTAAATTTGAATAACTTTTTTCTGGCATAGATCCCTTGAATAAAGGAGTCCCATGATCCAAGGAGACCATTCAAGGTGGTCATCACAATCTCTGCATTCTCCACTTCTTCATCTACTACTTCCATTTGTTCCTTGATCTGAGAGACCCTTGTAAAGTAATATTGGATGGTCTCTTCACTCTAGATCTTCACATTCTTTAGTTGGTTTCTCAGAGCCATCTTTCAGTTTATGTTCTTCCCTTCAAATAGTTTGGTTAGGGCATAAAACATAGCTTTAGGTGTCTTTAGGGAGGACACCTATGGTATGAGGTGATCCTTGATTGAATCAGCAATAATCCTCTTATCCATGACCAACTTATTCTTGTGTAAGGCCTTATCCTCATCTCCCTCTGGAACTAGAACCTCCTCATTGATATAGGAGTCCAACTCATTTTCTTCCAGGACCAGGGAGATCCTATACTTTCGGGCTCGAAATTTATCAGCTCCCTCAATATTTTCATCAAGCTTGGTATGGTGAGACATCTTAACTGAGAACCTCAAATGGAAATACAAAATATTTATATCTTACCAGGTCAAGATGTCAGATATGGATTTGGAGCTTAAATTATGTAGTGTTGGTTCAGGACCAGATTAGGGTTTGGATTTTCCAGATTCTGTCCAACCAAATTCTTTGATATTGATCTCAAAACTTCAATTTTGAGGAGGGGATCAATCCAAGACTAGGCTCATTGAAAAATTCCACTTCTATGGAAAGCCCTAATTTCCAACAACAGTGTCGGGTCCAAAACTGAAAAAACTCAGAATTGGATTCTGCTTCGACAGAGAGATGCGCCCTAGGGACGAGAGTTAATACAACCTTATTTTGATAAAAATATGTGGAGAGAGATACACAAATTAGGAATCCCTATTTCTCGTAGATGCACAATGTCTTCTTCTCAGGTTAGATCTGATACCATGTTAGAATTTTATCATTCAAGCTAGCATTATGTTAGGATCTTTAACTGAGAGAATAACAAGTACAACAATAAAACATAAGAGACAATGAACACAATGTTTTTCCTCAGGGAAACCATAAATGGAGAAAACCCCACAACTTCCTCAGAGATACAATCAACACCAAAATTAAAACCCCAAAATAGTAAGATGATCTCCCGACAGCAGTAACCTCTTTCTTCCTAGCCCCAGTGTCTTCTTCTTCCTCAGCTATGTGCTACAACTGAGTGTGAGTGAGTGTGTGATAAATATAGAGGCTCGCTCTCTATTTATACTAATTCTCGACTTGATAATAACCTACTAGGGTCGACTTCTCTAGGAAATTCTAATAACCCTAGTGCCCGGGAACTGCGGGGACTTTAACCCTTGATCAATATGAGGGTTACCCACAATGACTTGACATGACTTTTTTACATTATAGAACCTCTCGATAGGAACATCAGGGCATGACATGACTCAATTACATTACAGGTACTTCCTGCAATAAACATCAAGGTACAATAGATGAAATATACAAGTGAATACATTCCAAAGTTACATATACATCAACAGGTTGTTTCTATTGCAAGAATTTGATATTACTATCATTGATAGACCAGGAAAGGAAAATGTTGTTGTTGATTTTATTTCTCGACTAACAAATAATTATGACAATTTTCGAGTCAAGGACTATTTTCTTGATGAACATTTGTTTGCAGTATCAGCTCATTCACCCTGGTATGCAGATATCATAATTATTTGGTTGCAGGTAAGATTTCGAGGCACTTATCAGAAAGAGAAAGAAGAAGAATCATACAACATAGTGATAGATATTGTTGGATAGAAGAACATCTCTTTTACATAGACATAGATTTGGAAATCAGAATATGTGTAAGAGAATATGAGATTTACAGTATCATGAAAGCATGCCATGATGACCCCTGTGGGGGGGATTTTTTTTATAAGAAGTCTAGTCATAAGGAACTAGGGATGGTATATTGTTTGTAAACCATGTTCCAGGATGTGAAGAAGTATGCTCAATATTGTTATAGTTGCTAGAGGATGGGACACCCAAACAAATTGGATGAATACCTCTTCAGCCATAGTTAGTGGTTGAACTTTTTGACAGGTGGGATTTGGATTTTGTAGGGCCTATCAACCCTCCTTCGGAATAGAAATATTATATCTCGGTTCGCACAAAAAATATGACCAAGTGAGTGGAGGTTGTTGCTTTTGTAAAATCCAATGATCACGTTGTGATGGATTTCGTATATGAGGAGATCTTCACTCACTTAGAGGTACCCAAGAAAATTGTAATGGATGGAGGACTATAATTTTTGCCCCGCAAGGTAAAATACCTATTGCAAAAATGTCATATTCAACATCAGATAAACTCACCATATCATCCCCATTCCAATGGCCAGGTGGAAATTATGAACAAGGTAATTGAGGCTATCCTCAAAAATATAGTGAAGATTCACCATGATGATTGGGATGAGAGACTTACAGAAGCATTGTGGGCATATCATACGACATGACACAACACCACTAAGTTTTATTCATATGAATTTGTACACAGGAATAATTTCATATTTCCCATTGATTTTGAGATAAAAATTCCAAGACAACTATGGAAGCGAATCTAGATTTAACATAGGCTTAGAAAAACCATTTGAATCACTTAAATGAAGTAGACAAGAAGCACATAACTGTTGTACATCAAACACCATTAATTCAACAACAACACTCCAAAAGGAATGACATATTTATAAAAAGAAAATATTTTATGAAGGAGTCTAGGATTTATTATATGATTCACAGTTCAAGAAGGATTTTAAGGGAAAATTGTGTACAAGATGGTTAGGACCTTACATAGTAGTGAGGTATTTGACAACAAAATCGTCCACTTGACCACCATTCATGAAAGTCAAACACCATTATTTTCCAATGGTCATCTTCTACGACTTTATCATAAGCTTATTTCAAAGGATGCGTTCATTTCCCATGTTGTAGCTGATCCAAATTTCCAACTAATATAGGGATAGAGGTCTTCCCCCATTTCTTAGTATCTCTAAAATCTACTGCAATTCCACACATAAATTTGTATATATAAAAAATTGTTGATTTTGTTTTTTTAATCTTTGATTGGTTTGTTTTTTTTTCTAAGAATTGTGTATAGGAATACGTGCAAAGGTTCCTTTGAAGGAAAGAAGTCAGTTTGGTCCAAGCAATCATGGAATTCTAGATGACCCTTCTCAAGATTTGAATATTCCCTAAAGAAAAAATGATGAACATAATCACAGACCTCTGTCGAAAACCCACCACTTTCCTTATATTTTCACCAAAAATTTCGTCTGATTTTTTCACCGAAACTCCGCTAAATTTTCCATTGTTCCACTAAAACTCCTATAATTTTCCCATTTCTTTTCATAAAAACTCCGCTAAATTTTCGTTGCTACTCCCAAATTTTCCACTTTTTTCTGCAACTCCACTAATCTTGCGGTTGAAACTCTGCTAACATTTTCGTTAAATTTTGTTAAAATTGCACTGCAACTCCACCAATTTTCCACTTTTTACTGCAACTTCATCGTTCTTGTGGCTAAAACTCTCCCAAAATTTTCACTAAATTTTGTTGCAACTCCGCCAATTTTCCACTTTTTTCTACAACTCTATCATTCTTTCGACTGAAACTATGCAAACATTTTAGCTAACTTTTGCCAAAATTTCCACCACAAATCCAATGGATTTTTGCTCAACCTTTCTGTTTGTGACAACTTCTGCTGTAACTCCATCACTCTGCCACGATTCCCGAGAAGAACACCAAAGAGTCCATCTACCTTCTACATGTCGTCACAATTTATGTCACCATGGAAATATTCAATCTGTTCATGGGACAAAGGCGAACTCGTCTTATGAAGATACGTGCATAATTATGTTCTTATTAATTGATTGGACAATGAAGGAAATCCACCTTGGAAAGATGACGGTCTAGCACAAAAATGAAAAGTTACGAGTTCTGACTATAGGCATGATTAGGCATGAATTGGTTTAGTAATAATGATTATGCCTTGCCTTTAGTCCTTGTCAGCATGTCGTTAATAATCAAACTATACATGAAGCATGTTAATATCCCACATGTACTTTATTTAACAATCGTCGATCCATCCAATCCGTGTGTAAATTGTTGAAATATATTACTCCATAGCTGCGCCGAATTTTGAAAAATACTCACACAACCCTAGACTATCCATTGACTATTATTGCATGTTGTGGCTCCAACAAATTGAAACTGGTAAGTTGTTGCATTCGCCATTAGAATCTGCAGAAGAAAGGAAGTATGGGTCTTCCAGTAAGACATGAGCCTATTAGAGAATTAATCTACCTTAGTACCTTGGTCTTACACCTCTATGAGGAATTTTCATTTGTCATGTACTTATGTTATATGATCCTACTTAGGTTATACTAATCAATATTGGTTTAATAGGTGATTTATGTCTCATTAAATCATAGTTGAGGTGCTTCACTTTGATCATCCTAATAGTTTAGGCACTCTAGTTTGATCATACTAACATTCTAGGTGCCCTCATTGATTACAAACCACTTTATGTTTGAATATGGGAACTAGTGTGTGAATGTGGTTCTTTTGTCTTCTTCTTAGGAATTTATTGGCTTCTAGAGACTCTCCCACTCACACATGTATTCACCCATTCCTATAATTCCTACCGTTATGATCCAACATTCCTCCATATATGTTCACATTTGCATTCATGATTGTTTGGTAAGGTTTGGAAGCCTATCAGTAAACCTAGGGGGGTTTAGGGGTCAAATCCTAGCCTGACACTTGTATGCATCCATATGGCCTCCAAGGGCTCACAAATTTTCCCTATTGTACTATAAGTATGTACCATACAGATCTACAAGTTGTACACTAACATAAATATCAGTTATTGGCACCATCTATGTCTGTTATTTTGTTCTCTTTTGTTGTTCTCTTGCATACTTTGTGAATAACTTAGATTGTGAATATTGATCTAGCTCCTATATCTCACTGTGAATCAATTTGGAACATGGTACCAGATCTTTATAAATATACAAATCAAATCTAGAGAGTTTTGAGTTGTTGTTTAGGGCATTTTCCAGAAAATTTGAGTGTTTACATTGCAGGTACAATAACATTTTTGCCACATAGTGCGCAAAAATAATGGAGAAGACTCATGTATTGATGAACCCATTCAACTATTTTGAATGCAAGGCTGAAATGGTGATCGAAATGAGGTTGAAAGTCCTGTATAAACTCATCATGGGGATTGAGATAGAGCATAACTCTACTGTGGAGAAAGGTAAGTACTTCAATAGAGTTGATGAGGCATTTGGTATGCTTTGTCTCAGTAATTCCAAAGATCTCCTCTTCCTTGTAGACAGTCTTGGAACACCCAATGAATTTTGGCTCAATATTGATTCACTATTTTGGAATACTGATGATATGAGAGGCCATCAGCTAAAAAATGAGCTAATCTCACTGCGTCCAGCTCACTATGAGACAATCCAAGGATTCTTCACCAAATTCAAAGTGTGGGTGCTTCAACTGAAACAATGTAGCATAGATAATAAATATGATCTCAACTTGTCTTTTCTATCCTTTCTAAGTTAGGGTCTAAGTATTCTATGTTTGTTTTGACATTCCACTCAAGCAAGCTCACATCTAGAAATTGGAGGTTGCTTGCTGTAGTAGAATTCATGGAGTCATTGACTCAGAAGTAGGACAAGTTGTTGAAAATGTGTACCATTAAATCCAAAAGGGATAAACCCCTTTCTTCTGGTGTATCAAATCAATCCAAAGGCAAGAATAAAGTCAAATATTTGAATCAACAAAGAGAGAAAGAGAATAAGCATTCAAATACAAAAAGCGCCAGTTAAACTGATGAGATTTCTAGATCCAAGGGGTGAAGAAAAAGAGAGAGATACCCACATTTGGTTATTGCAAAGGTTCACATATTCAAATATCTTTCTTCATAAATAATATGGACATCATGACCAATATCCTTTAGGAGAACAATATTGATCTTCCATATTTTGCAAGAAGATGGGAGCACAAGCAAGGAGATGGTAATCCTGTGCATGCTTTGTGTGCATGGGAGAAACCCATTTCTCATATATATGTTTCATATGGATATGTTTCTTATGTATATTATTATATATCAGAATCTAAAACCTCCATCCCTTCCTTGGAATAAACCTCGACCAACTCACCGAAACTTCCTCCATAAACTAGTCATTTTTCACAAGTTTTTTATGTGTCTTCTGAAAGCCCTTTCCAAATCCATTTAGGTATTTCCAATTCTTATTATGAAGGTGATATAAAGGATGATAAACATACTATGACATCCAGAGACTCATTTTCTCAACCATTTCATGACCAAAATACCCGACAACCCTCAAGTTCACTAGTTGTAACATATCAAAATTGCCTAGTTTCCAATGCTATGTCACTTGTGTATGTTGCTTTTATATCTTGTATGTCATTTATTGGTTGGAAATACATGGAATTGGCCTTCATGGGACTTCTTTTCCATATTTTTGGACTTTATCTCACCACCCATGGTTCAAATATCAAATCACCAGACCCTCAAGTTTCCTTAAATTGCCAATGTGATTTAGTTTCTCACTCTTCTCCCACTATGGATCCATTCACTCATGGAGACACCATAACTCTTATATTTTATTCTGTACATGTCATATATTCTGATATTTAAGAGACTCATGATATTTTTTACAGATCTATGAAGGTGCTTCATCAAAATGGGAAGAAGATTCATGGTTTTATTCATGATGTGGCAGCTACATATGAGGCAGATTTTGTTGAATATTTTGATGTTATTTGGGAAAGAGTTTGCAGAGATATATTTTCCATGATTGATTATGCTTTTATATCAGAGTATGCTTGCACAAAAATAAATTTTTATGATTCCTCTCTATCAACAAATGATTACCATCAAAGGGCCTCTCCACATGATCTTTGTTTACAACACTTTGATGCATTGATGCATGATCTTGGCATCCACAACATATTCACCAAGTCCATCACCAATAAGTTGTTCTTCCAGCTCATTCAAGTGAACAAGAGTACATGTTGAAGAAATTTTTTATCATCTCTGTCATGTCCAATCTTGAGGGATTATTTTCCCCATGTGTTTTTGCCTCTTTCCTCGCTTTACATGGACAAATAATTTTTTTTGTTATAAGAGGTGACTTGAGCCATAGTTCCCAAGGCCTAAATAAACATTTGGTATAAGTTGTACTAATTTAGGATTAAGGGAGGGTGTTAGAGAATTAATATACCTTAGTACATTGGTATAACACATAGGAGGCATATTCTTTTGTCCATTACTTATGTTATATGATCCTACTTAGGTTATACTAATCAATATTAGTCTAATAGGCATTTTTTGGTTCATTAACTCATAGTTGAGGCACTCCACTTTGATCATCCTGATAGTTGAGGAGCTCAAAATTGATCATCCTGACATTCAAGTTTCCCTCATTGATTACATACCACTTTATGTTTGACTAGGGGTGCTAGTGTGTGGATGTGGTTTTTTTGTGGTATTCTTGGGCATTTATTAGCTCCTAGATACTCTCATGCTCACACATGTGTTCACCCATGCCTAGAATGAATGTAATTATGATCTTACATGCCTCCATACATGTTCACACTTGCATTAATGACAGTTTGGTAAGGTTTGGGAGCCTATTGGTAAACCTAGGAGGGTTTAGGGGTCAAATACTAGCCTGATACTTATATGTGTTAGTTTTTCAACATTTAAGCTAGCATTATGTTAGGATATTTTCACTGAGAGAATAAAAATCACAACAACAAAACATAAGCACATCACAAGAGACAAGAGACACAAAAAATTTTGATCGGGGAAACCATAAATGGAGAAAACCCCGCAACTTTCTCAAAGATAGAATCACCACAAGATGTAAGACCCCAAAACAGTAAGATGCACTTCCAACAGCAGTAGTCTTCTTCTTCTGTCTAGCCCCAGTATTTCCTTCCTCACTAATGCGCCACACTTGAGTGAGTGAGTGATGTACAAGTGATAAATAGAGAGACTCTCACTCTCTATTTATATTCTTTCGTTCACTTGAAATGCACTTAATTATGTCGGCCCAACTAACAATTACATATCCGCGGCCTACACCTTAATTAGTGTATAATAAATCAAGTGCCCCAAAACTGTGGGGACCTACACAATGACTTGAAAAGACTTGTTTACATTATTAATCCTCCCGATCAGAACATCGAGGCATGACTCAAATACATAATATACATAGAAGAATACATTCTGAAGTTACATATACATCAACACTCCCTCTTAACTAGTAAGGTATTCTTTCAACACAAT